>CAUZXS010004762.1:0-194624 GCA_963585895.1 Sepioteuthis lessoniana | reverse complement strand
GGGGAAGTCTCTATGGTGTAATAGTTAAAGTACAGTTCATGTTTACATATACTCTTTTCTTTGCACTGAGCACTCTTCCCTTACAAATTAAAGAAACTGGAAACCTATTAACTCTCTCTCTCTCTCTCACTCACACACACTCTCTCTCTCTCAATATATATATATACACAAACATAATGAGGGAAATCCCCATGGTATATATGTTTAAAGTGCTGGACTGTGGCCTTGAAGTGAGTTTGAATTCCAGTTGCACTATAATGTTTACTTTTGGACTAATACCCTTGGGAAAGGCATGTACTCCCTAATCCCTAACAGCTATGGATTAAATAGTACCCTTATTGTCCTTCTACAAGGATGGCTTTAAAAAACTCATGAAGGTTGACATGCCTTTAAACAAAGAAACTAAACCAAACAAACAAAATGGGAATTTTAGGAATGCATAGATTATCACTATATACAAATGACTTTTAAGTAAATCCATTGGATCATCGTTCCTGCATTATATCTGAACATTTGTAATTATCCTAAGGTATTATCCTGATACCAGACAAAGTTGAGCCCAATCAGTAGAGCTTAGAATATGTCTGCTGCATCACCTGTAAAAAGGTAAGACACCCACCAAATAGGGTGTTCAGGATATGAAACTAAACTTCGTCTGGTGGTGAAGCTTCAGTACTGGAGCTCAGGTAAGTGTAGACTCATCCCTTTTGTTGCCGTTACTCTCAAGTCCTTCCTGACGCACAGTGGTAGTACCTGCTTGGATCCCATCTATGAGTCAAATAGATATTTTTAGAAATAGTTAGTATTAGAATACTTTAAACTATACAACTCTGTAGAATTAAATGGTTATTATTAAATAAGAATAGTCACGTGAAAGCATGTCATTTCTTTAAGAAAAGACTGACTTCAGCATAAAATGACACAACAAAGATTGACATGCCATAAAACCAACCAACCAAACAAACAAACAAACAACCAACATGATAGTGTTTAGTAAATATTGCTAATTTTCAATTCAACTCCAAAACATAATTAATGAGGTAATTTTACAGGAATTGATAAAGAATTAAAAAGAATTCATATTGTTAATGTCAAGTAAAAGACAGAAAATATAATAATTATTTTTTAACTGAAACTTAATCATCACATTCCTATCTATAAATTCAAAACCTTGAAATATTAAATTGAAATAAAAAAGAAGATAGAGTTCTTTGTTTCAAATAAAATTTAACAAATAATTGTTATAAGAAAATTTGTAGTTTTTTTTTACCAGACAAAAATAACATTCAGAAATATCTTTAATCTGGATTATTCTCTTCATAAATATTATAATAAACTACATTTGGTATCACCCCCCCTCCATGTTCCATAACTTTTTTTTAGCTCTCTAGCAAGATCCAGGTATTTGTCAATCTTTTTGCTTTCTTTTATTCTTTATTCTGAGGCCAGCTAGAATGGCAAAATTCACAAGATAACAAGTCCTTTTTTTCTTATTAATCAACACTGAGTTTGGCCTTCTAGCTGAGATCTGATGATCTGCTTGTATTGCAAAGTCCCAGAGGATTTTATGCATCTCATTCTGCTTCTAACATATACTATTTGTCAGCATGGCCAAATTCAGTCTCTTGCATAATTCCCAATGGATCACTTTTCCAACCCAGTCATACTCACTCTTGTCTTCTTTTTGTGCCAGTTCGCTGTTTTTGTATATTATGCAATTAACTGTTTCATCTCTGTCACAACATAACCTATTCTTGTTGTTCTGTATATTTTCAGTTTTAACTTTGACATAATTTATTCTTATGGCATTAATTTATGTGACTATAAATAGATATTCAGTTTCTCTCTTCAGGTGTCCTCTTCTTAGTCATGTCCAGGCCTTCTCATGTACTATTTCCTTAGTTTTTGCTCGAAGGATCCATACAGTTGTTTTTCTTCACATTTTTGAAAATTGAAATGTAAAGTAATGAAGAGAAAATAGAATTCATGATTGTTTATAGGATATTTCCCATCACCTATTTGATTGTAATTCCTCTTTATGAAATTTCTCAGGGCAATAAAAATTGCCCATCTCCTCTCCAAGTAACATACAATAAATTTCCCTAAGTTACATGGTATCAGCTCAAACTACCTTGCTATTTGTTCATAGCTGGCCTTTTTCAAAGTTATCATCATAAAATTGATAGTAAGTGCCACAGTCAGAATTGAACTTAATATACAATTTCATTCTTTTAAGAGTTTTGACCTCTGTACCTTCAATCTTTGTTTTAAGAGACGAATAAATATGTTCTTAAGCTACTTTCAGTTTTATAATGTCTATACTGAAACTTTAGAAAAATGTTTAAAGATTTTGTGAAATAACTTGAAAGTTTAGCCTGAAAAATATGAAGAGATTTTTCCCTGGAAAATCATAACCCCGAAAACAGACTTGAGTCTCTGTAAACACAACAAAAAAGCCACCCACCCCATAACATTCCAAGAAAAATTTCAAAAATCAAAGAAAAATATCCCAACTACATCCATATCTTCACTGATGGATCTAAACAAAACAATGCAATAACCAGTGCAGCCATCATCAACAGAAAAATTCAAATCAAAAAACATCTCCCAAGAGAAACCTCAATTTTCAGTGCAGAGGTCTATGCAATAAACCTAGCACTTGACCTGATCACCAAGAGCAGGAACACCAAACACATAGTATTTTCTGACTCCCAATCTGCCATAGTAGCAATCAAGGGAAAAAAATTTAACAACCCATTAATAGCAGAATTGCTTACCAAATTAAATAATTTGTGTAACCCCCCCAAAAATTGTATTGTGCTGGATACCAAGTCACATTGGAGTCCAGGGAAAGGAAATGGCGGACTCAGCAGCAAAAACAGCACAGAACAATCCACTCAACACACACTTCAAAATCCCTTTTACAGACTTAAAAAGAACTATAAACATTTATATAAAACAAAATGGCAGAATTACTGGGATAACTTCCAGAACAATAAACTACATGAAATAATGCCTCAAATAGGAAAATCACAAAAAAATCAAACCAAAATATCTAGAAAAGAAGAAATAATATTATCAAGATTAAGAATAGGACACCCACACATTACCCATTCATACCTCCTCAAAAAAGAAGAGGCTCTATATTGCATACCATGCCAAAAGCCGTATACTATTAAACACATATTAACAGAATGCATCAACTTAAAACTGATATGAAAAAAATATTACCTTACAACAAACTTAAAACAAATTTTCTATCAAATAACCCCAAAAAAACTTACTCGGATACTTGAAGGAAGTTCACCTATACAGCAAAATTTAAAAAAAAAACAAAAAAAACAACTTCCCCCCAAAAAAATGTTAAAAAATACTTATAATAAATGTTCAAACAAAATATATGAAAAAAGTGTGTTTAAAGAAATACTCCAAAAAAAAAAAATTTTTTTTCCCACAAAATATACCAAAAATATAATAAAAAATGAAATACCATCAATTTACCTCAAAAACTGAGCCGGCATTAAATGACCCTTTGTGGTTGATATGCCGTAAAACAAAACAAAAACAAAAATCAAGAGATTTTTCCAAAGAATTTTTGAAAGACTTATTATATTAGATTAAATCAATAATTCTATTGCCTGACATTAAACTATTTGCTCATTTTTCGTCAGAGATTTTCACTCTATAATATCTATGATTCATTAAAATGCATTAAAGAAATCATTACATAAAAGGCAAAGGATTTATTGATGTATGAATTTACCCAGCCCCTCCACCACAAGCAGAATGTGACACATGGTCAATTTTTTAAGCAGAGTAAAGCTGGTTTGAATTTAGAGTTTTTCTTCTAGATGAGTTCCCTTATTACCTAGGCTAAGGAAACAAATCCAGTTTACTATTTACCTATTGCTTGGGAAGAACAAATAAATTCATACCTTTCCTAAAGGCATTAGCACAAAGTGAAATGCAGCCAGCCTCATCCAGGATTTGAACTCTGATCACCAATCCCATTTCCTACAATCATAACTGTTATGCTTAACGTGCCTTATTAATATATATCAATTCACAAGTTTTTTTAGTTCAATTAGAAGAGTCTATGTTGTTCTATGACTGTTTTTGAAGAATTTTTGAATTGCCTTGCATATGTCTATGAAAAAGATTTAACCATGTAGCCTCTACTTTATGATGGATGTTATTGGATTATTTTTAAAGTTCATTTCTGTTCAGACAACAATGACCAATGAAGTGAATCTAACATTTCCTGATCGTGTGCTGAAATTTTGGCTCCGAGTTTCAGAAGGTTCAACCTCAATAATTTTGTTGTTATGGGATGTCAAGTGCAGTACAGAGAAAACAATCATTTAAGGTCATTGCCAAACCTTTGTCAAGTGTCCAATATTCTAAGCTTTATCACAGTTGTTGTTTGAAAGAGTTTGTAAAATCTACAATTGACACACATTTTTGATTTCAACAGTTCATGATTTTTCTTTACAGCAAGAATATTAGATATCTTTAATATTTTTGATTTGCATGCAAAAGTAAATACTGTTTTTAATAGCATATATAACATCTCCAAAAATGGCTTACAATTCCTCCCAAATATCAAAGAGGAAATTGATGTATATACTTACTCAGCTCCTTAACCAGATGCAGGGTGTGCCTACCGTACGGTCAATTTTAAAGCAGAGTACATTTGGTTTTAATTCAGAGCTTTTTTTCTCATAGACTGGTTACATTACTAAGCCTAAAGAATTCAGTCTGCCCTACTATTTAACCATAGTCAGGAGGAAAAGAGATGGATTCATGCCTTTTCTTAAGATCATCAGCACAGAGGGAAATACAAACAGCTTTGTCCAGGATTTGAACTCAAGTCACTGATTCCATTTCCTATAACATTAACCATTACACTAATCAAGCCTCTCTAGGAAGTTGATGTATCTGGCTAACTAATTCTTACCCTGGTGCCATAGACTAGCTGTACTTATACTAAGCCTTATTTTATAAAACTATGATATCAAATGTAAATAGGGAGGGTAATATGAAATCAAATATGACAATAAACTGAAGGACAAAAAAATCAGACAGCAATACACTGGATGGTTTCACTTCTTTCTTTGAAGAAAGGAACTAAGTACATGCAATAGGTAAAGAGGTAGTATAAATGAAGTGTACCCCTTTGTGGCCAATGTTTCCTGAGCCACTTTAGCTCACATGGGTAGTACCTATTTGGGTCTCATGTACTGGTCAAATAGAACTTTTTGGAAAGTTTTATATTTATATTGAAATCCCTTTAACTACATAAGTGTATAGAAACAAATAACATCTATTATCATTGAATTGAAATAGTTATTTGAAAACATATAATTTCTTGAAAAAAGTGTTGAGTCCTTATGGCATAGTGGTTAATATACTGAACTGTGACATTGTAGTTTGAAAGTTTGAATTCCAGCTGCACTATTATGCTCACTTTCAGACTAGAACTCTTAGCAAAGGCATGAACTCCCTTTCCTTTCAGCTATGGTTTAAATAGCACCACTACTGTTCTTCTAGAAGAATGGCTTCGGCATATGGATCCCAATACAAAATTCAGAGAGCTATGTTCAGATCCAAAACAGATCAACTACAGAAGAACACTTTGATCTTAGGCATAATGCACAGAGACTACACACTGATCCTAAGCAGAAAGTTGATACAAAGAAACAAAAACTGAAAACTTGAAAAAAAGATTGACTTCAACATTAAATAAACCAACTAGTTGTCAAATGAAAATTTGTACTTTTTGACTGACCAAAATAACATTGTGATGGCTATGAAACACAATCAGGATTTAATGATAGGATGATTATCCTATTTACCAACCCCTCAACTTGGGCAGGATATGACACAAGGTCAATTTTTTAAGCAGAGTTTAACAGGTTTGAATTCAGAGTTTTCCTTCTCTTAGACTAGTTGCCTCACCAAGGCTGAAGAACCTAGTCTGCCCTACTATTTACCCATAGCGGGAGGGAGAATAATTGGATTCATACCTTTCCCAAGGGTATCAGTGCTATGTGAAATGCAATCAGTCTCGTCCAGGATTTGAACTCGTGTCACTGTGTCCATTTCCTGTGACAATAACCATTACACCACGGGCATGATTATAAGGACCAGAAAGGCAGGACATTTGATCTCTGAAGCTCAGATAAAGATCCTGGAATATGAGAAGACACCTGGAACAGGAAAATTCCAGATGAACATCAATGGTATGTGAAACACTGCATAAACACTTTTATGGGCACAATTCCAAACATTCTTTGTTTCCTGATGATCAGCATTCCTAATTACATTGCCATGGCAACCATATAGTCAATTGCAACAATCTGCAGTGTTTTTCAAAAAGAAATGTCCTATTGTTTTTATAGTAATGGTCACCAAACTGGCACCCAGCAGATATTGTTAGGTATCATTGATTGATAACCAAATTCTGGAGAATGGAACATCTGCAACCAAAAATATGAATATGTATCAACCCCAAAATAATTACCCCCCCCTTATTTATATATGCCAACAGGTAATACAAGAATGGAACTCTTAGTGACTCACAAGGATGGTAATGATCCAGTGAACGGATTATTGCATCTAATCACATCCAAATTCAATACTGGTATCATTCCTCTCATTTGGCATAGATTCTACCACTGTACTCCATGGTGTTTCATAGTCATCAAAGTGCTATTCTTGCCTCCCACATCGTCAGTTACTGCTCTTCACCTAAGCTGGAGAATATTGCCATTAGACAATGTGATTAACACCGTGTAGCTTGAGCAGATGAGTCTCATTTCCGGCTCTTTTGGACAGACAATCAAGTTTATGCATGAAGGAGACCACATGTGAAGGAGACCACATGAGTCCTATCAATGAGTCAAACAGAACTAAACTATGTATTTATGCTAAACTGAATTATTTGAAATGGAATTGTTTTTGACATTTAAATTGTGTATAAACAAAAAACTATACTTATACTGAACTGAATTGTTTGAAATAGAACTGTTTATATGTATAAAAATGGATTTGGCATTAATAATCTACAATGATTGATGTGCCATAAAACTAAACCAAACCAAAACCAATAGACATAACTCAGTTTTTGACAGCTCTGAAACATGCCTATATATATATATATATATATATAAATGCAATATCTCTACCATTTTATAAACATTATGCTTTATTGTATAGCAAGTGTAACATTGTCACCAACAGCTACTATGTCAGTGATAGCAGATCACCAGTGTGTGAATGAAAAACAAAAACATGATTCATCTTAGCATTTTAACCTTCATTGTTTTATTCTCTCTCTCCGCAGCTGTGGAAACAGAAAGAAATGAACAACAGACTCTTCATGCAAATTGGCTTTCTTCATCCTTTGAAGAATTGGTCTTTCTTACATCTTTGATTCATTCCTCATTCTAAGTTCTCTTCACTCTCCAGCCACCAAAAGAAAAAAAAGAGGAAATCCTTGATATATATATATATATATATATATATATATATATATATATATATATATATATATATATTGGGGTTCACACACAGAACACTCCATCTCCACTTCTGCCTTGGGTGGGTTTCATAGCCAGTACCCCCACCCCCACTTACCACTTAGGTCTGGTGACCTAGGCAAGTTTTAGTGATAGATTAAGCATGTCTTATTACAGATAGCTCAATGGAAGAGATGTTGAAGTGTCAATTTGTCTTTCTTTCAGTTTCTTGCATTTTTGATAATCTATCTATTTGTGGCCCCAATACCATTTTCTTACAATGCTAGACAAGGTTTTGGTTTATTTGTTTGGTGTCATATTAATATCTGAATGCTAGACAAGTAAAATAATCACTTCCTATGAGTGTCCAAACCACTGAAGTTTCATTCATTATTAGGTAACTGTTTCTAATTATAGGACACTACGGTTTACAGAGTCCATCTTGGTTAAAGAATATGAATTTAATTTAAATTTCATTTGTACAGAAACATTTGGTTGATTTTTTTCATCTGAATGCTGTGTACAATACTGCTTTAACTTGGCAGTGATGTCTGCAGCTGTTGTAAGCAGGGCGCCAATTATTTTTAATCAAAAAGAAAAAAGCCAAATGGTTATATGCACTCTTCAGAATAAGCAAAGTGCTGAAAATTCTTCTTTTCATAAATATGTGTGGAATAGTAATCTTAGTTTCAAATTACTAAAATATATCAATTAAATTTTGTGTTCCACAAGAATTATTATTATCCTGAATACTGAGATGACTTATACTCTTGAATGTTTTTCCTCATGCTGAATATATACAAATTCTAAGAAAACCTATTTATATTTGGTTGGAAAATAATGGCCAATTTTATTACACATTTGAATATAAAATTAAGTATAATTTTCTTAACAACCTAAAATATAAAAAGGGGCTTATATGAATATACACTACCAGTCAAAAGTATTTGTCAACCCTAAAAAAAATTTATTCCTGATCCTAAAAGTGTTATCTTTAATGAAACAAGTTAACCCCCACAATAGTTTTATTAATTATACTAAATACAAATCTTCCTCAGTAACTTTGACCTTAGTATGACCAGATATCTTTTGAAGAATTGATTTGAAGGCATTTTTCTTCGTTAGTACTGAGCGAAAATAAAAGGTTTTCCAAAAGTTACATTATAACCACCACATGAAATTACATTAGATTATATTGTGTTGAATTACTGCTTGCTAAATACTACCTGTTTTACCAATGCAAAGGACAATTTCATCAGAGCCACCAGCTTGCATGACAGAAAGCTGACTGCTCCAAACATCACTGCATAACTGAGCCAATGTTATGAAAAAAATGTGTCAACATCAACAGTGTTGAGAGACTCTGTGAAGCTGGCCTATATGGCAGAATTGCTGTCAAGAAACCATTGTTGAGGAAGCAAAACGCTATCAGAAAGCTCTAGTAGGCCAGGGTGCACAAAGACTGGTCAATAGAGCAGTGGAATAAAGTCTTTTGAACTGATAAATCAATGTTCAAAATCTTTGGGTTAAATACAAGGGTCTATGTTCAGCAAAGAGTTGATGAAAGAGCTGCAATCCCCAGTATAAAACCAAGCATAATAGAGGCTCTATGTTAGTGTGTGTGTGGGGGGGATTTGCCAATTTTAAAGTCAGGAATATGCACCGGATGAAGAGTAAATTGAATCAGACCAGCTATCACAAAATACTGTAGCATTATGTGATCCCATCTAGAATGAGGCTCAAAGCCGTTTAAAGATTTATACTCATGCAAGATAATGACCCAAAGCATACCTAGTAAACTCTGCCAGAGGTACATCAAAAGGAAAGAAGAACAGGCCCAGTTGATTGGGGGCTGTAGAATACACAAACTGCATTTCTACAGAGGGGTAAGACTCCCTCACAATGATGACATTAAACAATCTGATGGTGAGGCTTCAGTAATGCGGGCACTTTAGGGAAAGTGGAGTATCTTTTCATTGCTATTACTTCCAGGTCTACTCTGGCCAAGATTAGTTGCACCTGATAAGGTTGATGGGTCAAATTGAACTGTTTTATTTTTAAACTGAATGCAAACAAATGACTTATGCTAAATTGAATTGTTTGAAATAGAACTGTTTGATCATTTGCCTGTGTGTAAATAAATGACTGATATTTAATTGAATTATTAATGATACATAGCAATACCTGGAACCATTTAACAGTGTAAAAGAATGAATTTAGGCTCATGTAAAAATGCTTTCAAAAAATGTTTGCTAGTCATATATATTAAATGTATATGTATGAAGGGAATTTGGCATTAAATAGCCTACAAAGGTTGAAATGCCATAAAACCAAAAGAAATGAAACCAAAGAAGAACAGTACATCCTTCAACTGAAGTTTTGGCTAGTGCAATCAGTTGACTTAAATCCTATTGAACTGGTGTGGGATGAACTTAACAGAAAAGTCAGAGCTAAACAACACACAAGTACGACTCACCTCTGGCAACTCTAACAGGAAAGCTAGGCAGAACTATCTTCAATTTAAATTCAGTCTTTGGTAGAAAGAATCTCAAGAATTTGTGAAGCAGTGATAGCAGCCAAAGGGGGTCATTTTGAAGAATCAGAATTTTAAGAAGTTTTTTTTTTTGGTTTAATTTGAATAGTAAATAAAACCATTGTGGTGATTAACTTTCATTAAAAATAACATTTTTAGGATGGGATGAGAAATAAAATTTTTGAGGGTGAACAAATACTTTTGACTGGTAATGTGTATATATATATATATATATATATATATATATATATATATATATATATATATAGGTGTATATATACATATAGGTAGGTAGGTGTGTGTGTGTGTGTGTGTGTGTGTGTGTGTGTGTGTGTGTGTGTGTGTGTGTGTGTGTTGAAACAGACATAGTAGTAATGAGAAATACAAGGTCATTTAATAAACGAGGGCAACTATAGGGGAAAAGTAAAATAATTTTTTTTTCAGATTTTTTTTTCTCTAAACGTAAACTCTGCCTTGTTAGTAAATGGTTTAAAGAGAACATTATTTCCATCTCACAAAAATATTTCTTTTGAGGCTTTTTAAAATTGCGGTCAATCATATGAAGTATTTTTAAGCTTGAACAGAAGTTTGTCATCAAATTTTTGATGGCTGAGAAGTACAAACCATGTGAAGTTTACAGAAGAATGTGTGATGTGTATGTAGAAGCATGTTTTTATAAAAAAAAAAGTGGGCTAAACATAGGTTTGCCTCAACAAACCCAAGTAGAAAACACTCTTACTCTCCAGTAAAGAAAAAGTTCCAAGTGCAGCAGTCAGTAAAGAAGGTCATGCTGACAGTCTTCTGGGATATGAAAAAACACATCATTATTGATTTTCTTGAAAAAAAGTTCAACTGTAAACAGTGCTTCCTATTGTCAACTCCTAAGGCAAAATTCACCTTATTTATTGAATGACTCTCGTAGTTTTGTTATGGCAACCCAATGTATAACTCAATGAAGCAGACAATCTTCATGTTACCATAGTAACAGAGTTACTCTGAAATAAGACCAAGTTGCTCATACATTGCAAAATGTTTTCTTTTTAACTTCTAAACTGACAGAATTCGGAGCAAAGATTAATACAAAAAAGAGAAAACCAGACAAATCTTATTTTGATATTCATTTGTTTTTGTAATTTTTGTATTATTGTTCATTTTTAGTACAAATTCTGTCAATTTAATACTGTGTACGTATATATTTATCCAACTCCTCTACCACAGACAGCATGTGACACAGGATTAACTTTTAAGCAAAGAATAGAGTTTTCCTTTTCCTAGACTGGTTTGCCAAGGCTAAAGAACCCAGAGGAGAACTGATTGATTCATACATTTTCCATAGGCATTTATGTGAAGTGAAATAGAAACAGCTTCATTCAGGTTTTGAGCTTGGGTTCTTGATTCCATTTCCTATGATGATAACCATTACACTAAATGCACCTCATTTGATGCTGCATAAGTATGTTAAAATAATTCTAATTTTATGAAATAATTATTTTTTTTAATTTTGCATTTTTTATTTTTAGAAATCTTAATTCTTTGATTTTATAATTATCATCTTGAAGTGGAGGAACAGATACCATACTTGGACTCCAACCCAAAGGTCAGAGAACTATGCTCAGATCCAAAACAGATTAACTAGACAGCAACACTTTGATCTTAGGCATAATGCACAGAGACTACACACTGATCCTAAGCAGCATTGCAGACCATTTTTATAATGAAACTATAATAGTTATTTTTATATCAATAAAATAATTATGACACTTTACAGTGTCCAAGACACACCATAAATTTAAAATGAAATATTTTGGGAAAACACTATATATATTCTTTCTAAAAAAAAGTTCCTCATTATAATCTGCTACTGGATCATTAAGTGAGCTTAGTATTAATGATAAATATACCTTCTTTGGTATATGTGTGAGACATTCAGCACATACGTTTCTGGTACTTAGTTTTAAAGACTGTTTTTTTTAACATGACCTTTGTTCCAGGATAAAGTATTTCTCTATTTTCTAGCTTAAAATTTATTGAAGATCTTTAAAATCTCATCAAGAATATTTTTTGTAAATTTCCACCCAATTGCCATACATCCCTATGCGTCATTCCTTTTTACATCAGAAAACTTAAGGTTAAGATTAGCAAATAATGAATTTAAACTGAATGAGTTTACTTCTATTTTCTAAATTTCTCATAAAAAATGTTATCTTACCACAAAGCAGACTCACATAAGCAACATATTTCAAGAATTGCTTATCAGAATAAGTAATAAGAATTTGAAATAGAAACTTGGAATTTGAAAAAAAAAACCCAAAAAACAGTTTAAGTAAATTAGATGAAATGTATATGGAGCTGCATTTACAATGGTTGATCAAAAGTCAATAATCTGACACATACCTATTAGCTGAATTTTTATCACAAATTTTCACTTTATAATGCTTGATATATGATCAATGGAAATATGTTAAGTCAAACGTTAAGACAAGGAAGGAAACTATGTTTAAAAATTAAATATTTCTTGTGTAAAAAATACTTTTCTCATTATTAGGCCATGTAGTTTTTAATCTACTTACATATACTGGAAAGTTAAAAAATACTATTAGATAAGCCAAAAGAATATATGTATCGTAAGTAAAGTTGGAGACCGTAGTCGAGGGCAACCAGAAGCCGCCCTTTTCAATAGCTACTACACCAAGGTGTAGGGGAGGGCACTACTCCACTTTACTCTTGATACGTACCTTATATTGCTGAGTGTTAAGCAAGGAGGTATCAAGTACCATTATAAAAGTCTTTGGTATGATGCGACCTGGGATCGAACCCAGGTCTTCTGGACCATTAGCGAACACTCTACCCACTAGACCAAGGGACATAGGTAGATAAAATGCAAGTAAGAAAGGTTGCATAAAAAGTGATTGATGCTGCTATGTACTATGTACCCAGAACATAATTATGATATATAAAATATTCAGAGAAGATAAGTTGGGAATCATTCATTTTGAAAATACCAAAGAGAATTCTAATAAATCTCCAGGAGTGCTCATTGTATGATTATTAATATATAGATTTTATATAGACCAAAGTTCCATATGATTGAAAAAACTCAACAAACCATCATTTGGCTATTATAAATTTATTTCAGCTGGCAACTCAATAAGAGAAACCAACCTCTTCAGAATGTCATCACACAATGGAGAGAAAAAATTTTTATAAAATTTTAAAATATTTTTTCAATGGATTCTTACTCATTTAAAAAAGGAAGTGGGACAAAAATACATGAGCTAGAAGTTGATGTCATAAACAGATGTAATGTCATCATCTGGTGTCATATATCCTTATGTATCAAATGTTTTTAATACAACTCACAAAACATTCAGCAATTAAAATCTTGTCAATAAAATAACCTATTTTATTCTTAGAAAAAATCTCTATTTATTTATTTGTTTATTAAGGAAAACATGGCAATAGCTAAATAAAGAGCTAAACCTAGATTCCCATGGAAGACATTAGTGGTTGGAAAAAACCATGCAGACATGAAAACTGCTTCCAAATACAATAGGAGGAACCCAACCAATATCAATGTCCTGAAACTTAAAAAGACACAAAATGAATTAGCTAACTTATACCTAAAAGAATAAACAGAATACATACAAAATCAGATCAAAAAGATTAGAGACTCAGTGGAAGATAGACAATCTAGGATAGCATGGCAAATGGTAAACGAGGTGAACAGAAGGAAAAGCATTGTGAAAGCTAAACTGAAAGCTACTAGCCAACAAGAATGCATACAACTATGAAAACAACATTTCAAGAATTTACTCAGAATCCCTCCCAAAGTTACACATGAACCAATCCCGAGAATTATTAGTAAACAATTACACATCAAACTAGGACAGTTTACGCAAGAAGAACTCGATTCAGTACCAAGAAAAATTAAAAATAGAAAAGCAGCCGGGCTTGATAAAATACCCCCAGAAGTATGGAAGACCCTGGAATTCGATGACAACACTGTAATGCTGCATATAATCAAAACACAATAGACAGATGGACAAAGAGAACTTTATCAGTACTCCATGACAATCTGGCTTAGCTTCAGTCATTTTCTGCATAACAAAATAAATATTTCTCATTATAGAGAGGAAAACGTGATTAAGTACTGAATTTTGGAATTTGTTTTACCTAAAATTTCTTTGGCTCAGATTAAGCATCTGTCTCAGTCACCACAAGAATCTTTGATGTTAGCAGCTCAATGTCTGGGTCAATGAAACTGACCACAGACCCACAAATGCACACACACACACACACACACACACACACACACACACACACACATATATAGAACTTGAATTAACTGACTAATTTTGGTAAAACTTTTAGAATATACATATGTTTCTACAGGGTGGATCATAAAAGACTATCACATGAAAAGATTTAATCATTTAGTCTTTTGAGCCATGAAATATAACCCAAGAAAATAAATTTTTATCTATTTATGAAAAATAGTATCTTGTAGATGGCCTCTATTTTTTCACAGATATTAAGTTGCACCCTAATTTAAACACTTTGCATAAGTTTGCTCAAGGTTCTCGTGATTAATCCTCTAATATCTGTATAAATATTATTCTTGAGCTGTTCCAATGTCTCAGGCTTATTCACATATGTAAGCTTCTTTAAATAACCCAACAAAAAGATATCAAGTTGACAAAGAAGGCAAATTGGGAGGTCATTTAATTTCTGAATTTCTTGAAATTATTCTGCACCAAAAATTTCTTTTGGTTAAATTTATAAATCTTTCAATTGAATAATAATATTCTATCATTTGGATTTGTTCTCTCACATAATAACTTGAGACTTTTAATTTGCTTGAGTTACTTATAATATCTAAAAAAAATAATGTAAAAATCAAATTAAAAACAAGAAAGTTATGAATTTTTTAAATGTTTCAGCATTTTGTTGGCCTCTCTGTATAAGAAATATGATACTGCTCACTGACGCTTTCATTTTTTGGCTTAGCTATTGTCATTTTCTGTACAATTTAAATATTTCTGATTATGGAGGAAAAATTTATGATTAAGCACAGAAGTTTTGGGAAAATATAATTAAAATAGTAGGATGGAGGAGCTTCTGGGGTAATGGATATTGAACATGGGGAACTGAGTTCAAATTCTAGACAAGGCTGTTTGCATTCCACACAGTGCAAACACCCTTGGGACAGGTATGAATCCAACTAATCTCACTCCAATTATGGTTATATTATAAGTTAGTTGGCGACAGTAGTCAAAGGTGACCAGAAGGCTCCCTTTTCAATAGCTACTACACTAAGGTGTAGAAGAGGGTGCTACTCCTTTCTCTGGATTGCTCCACTTTACCCTTGATATGTACCTCATATTGCTGAGTGTTAAACAAGGAGGTATCAAGTACCATTTTTAAAGTTTTTGTTATGACACAACCTGGTATTGAACCCAGGTCTCTCAGACCAATGGTGAACACTCTACCCACTAGACCAATGAGCTGGCTTAACCTTGGTATGGTATTTAGTTAAGAGAAGGAAAACTCTGAATTCAAATCTGTTACACGCTGCTTAAAAACTGACCTTGTGTCACTTTCTGTTCATGTGGGAAGATTGGGTAAATACATATATACAAAATGGTAAAATTATTTATTTTAACCTCCAAAAATTGTTATGGCCTCTACAATATTTCTTGTATACATTTAACTTTTTAGCCCAGAGACACCAGGTCTGACAAAATAATAATAATAAACATTTTTCTACCTTTTTCTTTTTCAGTAGCCTTTATTTCTATGAGGTATGTTTAATATTAGTTAGAAAAAAATCAATTAGTTACTGGTACTCAATTCCATTAGCAACTGATCAATTTCATAATTTGGTCATCAATTTCAAATTGTCCTGTGGTCTGAAACCTTCAGTAAATTTGTATCAGGGTTCAATAATTCAATCACTTATTGATTCTATTAATTCTTATAATATCATAAAAAGTTTACTTCATAGAATCAAAAGTGACCAAAATACAAAACATAATTTAGACTTCATAAATGTTTTCCAGAGAAATTAAAATAAACAGAATAAACATATAAATAATCCTGTCAGTTTTACAAGTAAAACATTATTAATACTTTAATGAATTATGTGTTGACATAATATTTCATTGTGCTGCAATCTACACTCTTGTCACGTGATATTTCAGACCAAAGCAAAAAATGATCAGAAGCCTAACTTAAAACCAAAACAATTCTTTATTTCTACTTCTATATCAGGTTTTAAAAAAAGAGAGTCCATTGTGTGGAAATCAGATTTTAGTTAGCTGTGAAAATTCTGTGGCAATAACATGAAATGATGGGCATCTCTTTATGTGTAGACATGCGCACATGAAGATGAAAGTTGGCAATTGCATAAAAAACATAAAAAACAAAAACAAAAACCTAGATATATAGGCATACTATCAATTTGGCCACTGGCCAGCCAGCTGGTTTCAAGCTAATTTGCTCAAAATGGTTGGGTGGTCAGTAAATAAACTAGATCCCCCATGAGGCTTACCAGATAAGAAGGGTAGCTGGCTAGAAACTGATAAAAATGAAAAATAAAACCTATCAAAGAACTGATGAATATTGTTGTAAATTGATTGATTTTAATGACCTGTCAACCTGTCTAGGGTTATTTTATGCCAAGAGGTTAGGGAATTGCATGCACTGTATAGATTGTACATTTATATTTATATTTTCTGTGAAGTTTCTTAAGAGATTTTTTTTACATGGTTATGTGATATCAAGTATTTCTATTGAATACAAATCATTTTTAAACACATCTATTAGACCCATAGACGGGACCTGAACAGGTATTACCACTTCAGGTCAGAATAGACTTTGGAGTAATAGTAATGATGAGGTTCTTCACACTCTTTAGATCTTCAGAAATGGAACCTCACCATCGTTTCTTTTGTAGGAAGACAATAAATGTCTTTCTTTGGATTGTCAGCATATTTTTAGACATCAAGAGTTTTAAGGTCATTCTCTTCCTCTTTCTTTGTACCTGTCTTCAAAGGGATAAGATATACGTTCATTGAACAGAAGAGAGACTTTGTCTCCAAACCCAACAATTTACTTTTATTTCACTTGAAATTGAAACATAAACCCAAATGGCTAAAAAAAAAACTCAAAGAAGACAATTATATCTTTTACCATTTTTATTGCTTTTTATGCACTGCTGGATTATAGAACAATATGCACATTTCATCTGTGGTGACACGTTTGTTTATTTTAATACTTTTTATATGTTTTAGATTAAGGTACCCCAAATGACGAATATGAGAATTTTGTTGAAGCACACCTTGAGGCGGCATCAAAGTTTATTCCAACAAAACCTAGAACTATGGAAGACCAGACAATTCAACGACATACTGCTCCGACACTGCAACGCAGTATACAATCAAAATCAGATAGATAGATAGATAGATAGATAGATAGATAGATAGATAGATGGATGAAGGGATGCATACTCCCCTTCCCTAAAAAGGGGGACCTCGGATTAGCCAAAAACTACCGAGGCATAACACTTACATCCATAGCAGCCAAAATCTACAATGCCCTACTACGAAACCGCATAGAACCCAAAATCGACAACATACTTAGGAAAAACCAAAATGGCTTCCGAAGAAATAGATCCACGACCTCACAAATATTTGTCGACTTTACCAAGGCCTTCGATTCCATACACAGAGGGAAGATGGAACAAATTCTACTAGCATACGGCCTACCAAAAGAAACCATATCAGCTATAACGATTCTCTACAGAAACACCAAAGTGAAAGTACGTTCACCAGATGGAGACGCAGAATACTTCGACATTGTTGCAGGAGTACTACAAGGAGACACACTAGCCCCATACCTCTTTATCATCTGTCTAGACTACGTGCTTAGAACTTCGATCGACAAAATCAGAGAAAATGGCTTCGAGCCGACGAAGAAAAGAAGCAGAAGGTACCCCGCAAAAACAATTACCGACGCCGACTACGCCGATGACATAGCGTTACTGGCGAATATGCCTAACCAAGCCGAGACACTACTGCATAGTTTGGAACGAGCCGCCGCAGGCATTGGCCTCCATGTCAATGCACACAAAACTGAATATATGTGTTACAACCAAACAGGCGACATTTCCACACTAGACGGAGCCTCTCTGAATCTAGTAGACAAGTTGCGTCTCATCAACCGAAAAAGACATCGACACACGACTAACGAAAGCATGGACAGCTATCGATTGGCTCTCGATCATATGGAAATCAGACTTGACCGATAAAATGAAACGCTGTTTCTTCCAGGCAGCGGTTGTATCGGTACTACTATATGGATGCTCTACTTGGACGCTAACTAAACGGCTGAAGAAGAAGCTAGACGGCAATTACACAAGAATGTTGAGAGCAATATTGAACAAGTCCTGGCGTCAACACCCCACAAGACACCAACTATACGGCCACTTGCCTCCCATCACGAAAACTATACAAGTTAGACGAACAAGACACGCAGGACACTGCTAGAGAAGCAAGGACGAACTCATCAGTGATGTACTCCTATGGACC
Source organism: Sepioteuthis lessoniana (assembly GCA_963585895.1). Classification (NCBI taxonomy): domain Eukaryota; kingdom Metazoa; phylum Mollusca; class Cephalopoda; order Myopsida; family Loliginidae; genus Sepioteuthis; species Sepioteuthis lessoniana. The sequence continues at coordinate 175,983 of CAUZXS010004762.1, read as the reverse complement.
CCCGCATGTGGCCAAGCAAAAGTGGGACGACTAGCTCGAACATACATACAGCAGCTATGTGAGGATACGGGATGTAACCCTGAAGACCTGCCAAAAGCAATGAATGATAGGGAGAAGTGGCGAGAGAGGGTCAGAGATATCTGTGCTAGCGGCACGACATGGTGATGATGATATTAAATTTTCTATATATTTATATAACCTGTTTTTACTCCTTCAGTTCATTCAGTGTTAGTGTATCAATGGTTATACGAATTCTTATATTGGAACTTCGTGAGTAGGGATGAGATTTAATATCCCCCAAAGCAGTAAACCATTCGCAGATACTGGTAACGTCTATGGGGTTTCAAGGTAATTTATGTTGTTATTTAGTATCTGATTCCTTTCTGGGTAATTCTATTCTTACCCCACGTAATCTTGCTGATTTAAATTCTTGGATATGAAAGCTGCAAGGAATTATATGAAAGAAGACAGGAAGAGAAAATAGGAGGCCAATATATCTTTTATATTTTGCCTTTATTACTGTGTTCAACAACCATTCAGTGGGTGAGAAAATTCTTCTTGAATACAGTCAAGGTGTTAAAATATGTTAGTCGTTAAGTCTATTATATGGTGTCTTAATTGTGGTTCTGACGAGGCCATTATTTGGTGTTCTTAGTCGTGAATCGTTGATAAAAGAGGCGGCTGCGACTAGGGGAAAGGTTAGCCAACGCGTCGTCTTGAGGTGGACGCATGACACTTTCCACCAGTAGCAAGAAAGATTTAGGTGTTGTCACTCCGCTTGTCACTGCTGAAAGAGAACGGACTTCTTTCTTTCGTCGAGAGGGTTCTTTCTTTGCGCATGCGTCGCCCCGTTTCCTGTCAGAAGCTTATGGGAGTCTCTGCATTTTTTGTTTTTATTTTCAATTTGATTTTGTTTTATTTTCGTTTTATCTATTCTTATTTATTCCCACACTCCTCCAATACCACCATTTAAAAAAATTTCAACTCGTGTGATTAAATCATTGCAGCCAGATATCTACAAATTGAAGAAAACATACATCTTTATTGACACAATGGGTTGTATAAGTTTGAATGTGTATTAATCTGTTGATTTTAATACACAAGCCAGATAAGTCATTTAAAAAAATATGGACAATGCCAGAAGAATCTCATCTAACATTTCTAAATAAGACTTATTATTGATAATACATTAATTAATTCGATACAATGAACCATTTGTAGACATATAAATTCCATGAGACATCCCCCATCGTGCATAACCACGGTAATAACAAAAAAGTTTTATAAATAATTTATATTACATTATTATCAATATATTTATACTGTAACCATCCGATTTTCTAAGTTTAAAAGTCACAGTAGCACAGAAAAAAATGGCTCATCATGTCGAAGAGTCGTCTTGCCATCTTGTCTCTTTCTTTGCCCAGTGTGTTGAGTATTGCTTAAGCATGCTGAACCTTTGAAAAACCTCAGAATAACGAATTGACTTGGTAAAGCACAGCGGTGAATTTGACCAACATGGCCGCTCACTCTACTGCTTTTCTTTTTTGAGAAACAAGAAAAAAATGACCCCTAGGGACAAAGGTCCTATAACCCATCACGTTCGTTTCCTAGAAACAAGGGCCGTAACTCGTCTTGTTCAATATCTAACATCCCTCCAATCTTACTTGGAACTACAGACATAATCGTTCAACTTGATAGGTGGTCTGCATATGCGTCCCGACGTATGAATTAGAAGCGTTGTAGGTCTTCCAGTCACCACTGGAGCCGCTGCATCATCCATATGTATGTCCTCCGATTCTATGATTTTTTAGAAAATTCAGGAACGACAAGAGTCCCTGGATTATTTGCAATGTTGTCCGCCTGGACATGAGATATCCCTTCCCCTGCCAACTTAGATGGAACTTGGTCTGCATGTCTCCTTACCAACCTGCCTCCACGTCAAAATTCACTGCTTCCAACTGTCTGGTAATGGTGTCTTCCATCCACCGTTGACTAGATCCAAAATTACATAACAGCACAGAATCATAGAATTTGAATTCTCGAAGAGGGGACCATGAATTTTGTTCCTCGTTCCATTTTGTTTTTGTAGCCTAGAGCTCGATAAGTGTCAGGCTTCATCAAATGAAAAGCAGTTCTCAATCACCGATTGAACATCAATTCGGCTGGAGGAACTTTGATTGCTGTGTGGGAAGTTAACCTATAAGTGAACAAAAATCTGTTTACCTTGTTCTCAAGTGTTGCCTTCCAGTTTGCCTCCATCTTTGTCAGTGCTTCCTTGAATATGCGCACACTGCACCCCGCCTGCCTATTTGGGGATGAGTGATAGGGAGCGAAGAAAATGAGTCGAATTCCGTTGACTTTCATTAACATTTTGAAATCCTGGCAAGAAAAACATGGACCATTATCACTCACCACCAATACAGGCAGCCCATATGTTGCAAAGATTCCTCTCATATTCTCGATTGTGGATGAAGCAGTAGATATTTCCCTAACACGTACCTCTGTCTATTTTGAGTAAGCATCCACCACGATCAAAAATATATGTCCAAAAAATGGACTAGCATAATCTATGTGGATTCTCTTCCAAGTCTGACTCGGATATTCCTAGCAATGAATGGGAGCAGTGCTGGGGTTTTTCTGAACGAGCATGCAGATCTCGCAAGCCCCGCAGGTCATCTCAATGTCTACGTCTAAATTTGGCTAACACACATTGAACAAGGGTCTTCATACGCACAATCCCTATGTGTGTCTGGTGGAGCCGCTGCAACATCTTCAATCTCAATTTAGGTGGGATGTAGTGAAACTGAAAGGCAGAACCCGCAGACTGCTGTCTCCGACGAGCTAACAGGGATTCATCGTTCAAAGAGACAACGAGTGGCGTGCTGTCGTTTACGTGAATTTAGCAATCGTACACGGCAGGATAAAAGTAAAACAGGTGGTGAACCGAGTGAACGAGAGATGAAATGTGACAATGAAGCTGTGTGAATTGAATTCCTTTCATAGCAACACCGAAAGAAAGAAGCAAGAAATGACGAACAAAATGGCCTACCTTGAAGTTCAAAAATGGCTCAAATGTATCTTGCATGTTCAGTACCAGAAGTACAGAAAAAACGGAAGCGTGACCGTCGTTTGGGAGTGCAATTTGTCGGCCCCGCGTCTGGTCTCATGCAAATTTCGGTCAGCCAAGAACCGGTATAAAAGAAGCATTGTGGGGAGGGGCATTTTGTTGATTACTTCGCTGTAGAATCGCATAAACCAGTGTATTAACGTTGCAAGTAAGAGCGAGAGAGAGAGAGAAACGGAACTGGTGAGAAACTGTCGGCAAGTGAGAGAAAGAGACAGAGAAACAGGACCGGTGGCGAGTAGTTAAAGGACTTCACGGGATAACAACCCTGCTTTCCCATAGTATAGCACCATCCTCACATGTCTCGTTTGTTGAAAAACGGTTTCAGTGTTTCAATTGAAGTGTAACTGCTTCAGCCCTTCATTCTATAATGGTACACCCGTGCCGCGACCGGCCTACCAACGTAAACGGATCGGATTACTCCTTCGCCCTAGAAAAATAACATCCGGGTACGGCAGTTACAGCTAAGAAAGGGATAAATTAACACTTATCAACATTTGCAAAACACTTCTGCCAGAAATAATTCTATAAAAATGGAAGTAATACTCTTCGCTAGCCTATACCGGGCTATAGAAGTACTTATTTTCTACGTTCATTTTTTATGGAAGAACTTTCTATTTACGTGGGAGGGCAGAGGTGGCGTTCCCTTTCTTTCATATGAAAAAGGCTTCGGCGGCGAAAAATTCAGAGGTCTACGCGGAAGCTCTAGGGCGTTTGTGTGTGGCCTTTCCTCTCCAGTTCTTGGGTTGCATTCGGTAGGCCGTCTTACCTCTGGGCGGTTCTGCCGAGTGTGCCTCGGCACTGGAGATTTCCTCCGGCCTTAGGGGGCAATCCCCCCAGGCTTTGACCCCCTTCGAGGGGGGTTATTGCCTGGCGCCTGAGGCGTCTCAAAAATGGGAATGCCGACGGGGCCGAAGGTATTTTTGGCCTTGCTGGACGCGAGTGGGCTTCGGCCCTACGACCGGGCCCACCTTAAAAACGGCCTTGTGCCATATTCGTGCGTTCGTGGGACGCATCGATAAATGTCAAAGGTCTACGCGAACTTTCTCGAAACCTATGTATGGCACTAGACCTTGCTGTCTAGTTCAAGCCATAACCCGGCATACATTCCCGGACCCACTTTTGGGTTCGTGAAACTGATTGCCTCATCAGGTTCACATTCCACCAAGTGAGCCGATGAGCAGCATAGACCAGCAGGGTTCGAGTCTCGGCTCGTTCCCGACCTTTATCCCCTGCCCTTTATCCCCACTTTAATTGGCCTTCGGGCTTTAGACCATGTGTCAAGTGGTGTCTGGTGGGAGGCAGCGACAAATAAACAGAGGTCTACGCGGATGCTCTCGGGGACCACTCGGGTCCACGAGGCTGGATCCTACGTTGTCGTGGTTGCATTCACCTCACCGCCACTTCTAGTGGCAGATTCAACCCTTTTTTTCCATCACATCGATATGCGCTTACGGTCCTTTTGAGGGTCATGAGAGGTCTCCTTCTTCTGCTGGTTGGAGTATCTCTGACGGTCCTTAACGACCAGTCGAAATAGACGGCCTGGAGGCAAACACGAAGAGGACTCACTAAGACCAGCCGGTCTTAACCATCGCTCGGTTCCGCTCGTCCGTTTGGCTGCGCAGCGCTAAAGGCAAGGGTTAGCCTTTAGCTACCGCTTCACTATCTATCGACCGACCTCAGCTTACCTACATCAAACAGCTAGCTGTATCTCCACGACTCGACCTACGCCACCTACTCTCGTCGAACGTCCAGCTGCGCAAATCTACAACTCGACCATTCCAGCTGCCGACATAACCCATCCTAGCTGAAGACCACATATAACCGCCGCAGACTTTACTTACACGTTTGTAATTCCGGTAATAAAATTGTCACTTTTGTTGTATCTGTTATCTCGCCTTTTGTCTTCCTTCATTGTCTTTGGCTGTCATAACTCGCCCGTATTAAACCTAAATTCATTTGCGGAGCCGACACGCTTATCAGCCCCGCAACAACCGGCTCAAAATGGGGTCTCGCCTCGTTTCTGATCTCACTGCTGTCACCGTCACCGGAATATTAACCATGTTTATCATGTGTACCTGATTTGTGGAGGGAGAAAATCCTGTTCTTATGCGCCTAATGGGAGACAACTTAGGCAGTTTGTGTTTCAATTGAGAGACCAGCACCATACCTCAACTAATAGTTGTATGCTGCTAGGAAGAGAGCTCAGCGCTGAACCCAAGCAGCAGCAAAAGTGGAATGAGTTTGGATTCAGCAAACAGTCCTAACAATGGCTTGTGGTCCGTGAATATCATGAAGTCATTCCTATACAAATACTGGTGAAGCTTTTTCATGGTAAAAATCAGGGCCAACCTTCTTTTTCGATGTGGGCATAAATTCCGTTCGGCATCAGAGAGCGTTCGCGAAATGTAGCATACCGGCTTCTCACTCCCATTTTCCATTTTATCACAGCTCCCAGTCCATAGGGAGAAGCGTCTGCATATACCAGAACGAGCTTGGAAAAGTCGAAATGAGTTCGAAGGGGTGCAGAACATAGCATTCTCTGGCACCCCATCTTCAAACAGTACCCTTCCTCATTTAACTGTGAAGAGGTTCAAGTATGTTCGATTATCCCAAAATAAGCTTTTAACTCTGTAACGTTTTTGGGTGGAGGATTCCCCGTCATAGTAGCCACCTTCTCTGAAAGAAAAGTTGTGCCCTCCTTGTTGATTTTGAAACCCAGATATGTTACCTCTGGGAGAAAGAATTTGTACTCACTCTTCTTCAGTCTTATTCCTGCCTTATCTGAAGCAGTAAATACGCTCTGTAGATTCTATTGATAACTGGCATCACCCTGACCCGAAATCAGAATGTTATCCACGCGATCTTTTAAAAAGGGAATATCCTTCAACCTTTTATCCATATCTTGTTGAAAAATTCCGGTTGCGCTGTGATCCCCAAACTGTAATCTAGTGGGCTGGTATAATCCACGATGAGTGTTTACTGTCAACAACTCCTGTTTTCTCATCCAACTTTAATTGCTGGTAGGCATAGCTTAAGTCTAGTTTGCTGAACTTCTGACCGCCTCTTAGTGTAACGAATAGGTCCTCCGTTCGTGGTATGGGGTGACTGTCACAAGGTACCGCGGCATTTACCATTAGGTTGTAATCACCACATATCCGGATACCTCCATTGTCATCTTTGACTACCAGCATAATAGGTGCAGCCAACTAAGAATACTCCACTCTTTAAAAATTTCCCTGGCTTTTCAAACGATTCAGTTTTTATTCCACGACTGCCTTTATGGTATAGGGTACTGGCATTGCCAGGCAAAATCTAGTGTTATATAATTACGGAATGATTTTTTTATATAAATCATTTTTCGTTAATTATATTTTATCATTCAGTTTGGTTGGACTTTGAAGTATTCGGCTCTCAGTTCAGGTGCACAGACATTGGGTACAGTTTACGCTCACGCGCAGAAGATATGACAATCACAATTGTTATAATAAACCCCAGATAGGAAATGAGACTGGAATGTGAATGACGTCATGCCCGGAAGCGATGGGTTGAGAATTTGAGTATTTTGAAAAACACGTCAGTTGAGTCTCGACTGTGGGCCAGTCGAGTTGGTAGTTTACTGGGGACCAGTCCAGTTGGTTGTTGAATGGGGACCGGTCGAGTTGGTTGTCGACTTGGGCCATGTAGACGGACAGTAGAAGTTGAGTTCCGACTATGGTGTTAAGAAGTTTGGGTTTCGACCGTTCAGGTATGCTGTTAAGTTTTTTGGGTCCCGGACAGCGAAGATGAAGGGAGATCTAAAACTCCACGAGATGTACCGAGCGTTTGAGTTTTGTTAGCATTGTATGATACGAAAGACTTTTAAGAATTGTGTCCCTTTCTCCTCGTGTCGAAGAACCAAACTCAGAAGTCAAGAAGTTAATAAACGTTCGTACCTGAACAATGAGGTAGCATGAGTATTTGTACCCACATGCATTTGTTAATGTGCTTGTGTATTTGAGTATTTGAATTTGTACATGTACCGTTGGATTGAGATATCATTGTGATTATAATATGATTATGGCTATTCAACACTAGGACTCACCGTTTTCTCAGTGGGTATTTTTACTTTGAAGTCTTTCAGGCAACCTATTTCCTCACCAAATACTGAATCAAATTCTGGGAGAAGCTCTTTCGATTTTAAATGGACCTCCTCCCTATATAAAGCATTGTCCTCCAATCTAACCTTACTTTCTTTAACCAGTTCCGACCTAGTAGCGTTGGCACACTACCCTTCACCACTAGCAATGGTAAACAATTTTTCGTCCCTTCATGCGATGCCTCAACTTCTGTGGTCCCGTATGGCTCCCCCAACTCGCTGGTGTATGTTCTCAGTTTCATCGAACTTTCTTTTAAATCTCAAAGTTGGCCCTCTTCCTTGAGTTTGCCCAAACTTATTACAGAGCATGAGGCCCTGGTACCTACCTCCATGAGTACCTTTTTTTTAATTTATCATTAGTTCCACTGGTACAGGTGGTGTCCGGAGAATAGCAACGGTGTGTGAATCAAGTTTTTTCCATATTTACCTCCCTTTCGTCATGTTGTATACTCATATACAGATTCATGCAAAATAAACATAACAACACCACAATGAAGAAAGACGAGCGAAGACTTCTTTAAAAAAAATATACCTCTCACTTTATTGTAAGGTTTGCGTGTGAGAGGGAGCTGAAGACTGAACAAAGACTGCAATATATTGACCCCCACTCTTATGGCCATCAGCGTTGTGTCTTTCTCGTTCTCCTGATGCTCAACCAGAGGCCTGGGGGCCCACTCTACTGGCTTTCTCTGCTGTATCTTGTCACCAATGGGTCTCCAAACTCCATCGGGGGTCCTAAGGGCCCCTTCTGCTGGGTATTGGCTTTCCCTGCCACATCCTGACTCCAACTTCTCTACCCCAACTCTCTGACTTCCTGCCTTCACCGAGTTATATAATAGTTCAATCGCCCACTCAATCTTTGGAATGGCATGTTTGATCGTCATCAAGCGGAAATAACTGTCATGCAGTTCAGACGTCACTCTCTTCCGGTGCATCAGTCGATGAGTGTACCATGGGATTTTTACCTTGTCCCATTTCGTCAGCCAAGTCCGCCTACGCGATTTCTCCTCATAACTGCCATCGGAATGTGTAATTTCCTTCCGGTGCATCACTTTGGAATGGTATGTTTGGCCGGGTCGAAGGCCACTATACAACAGTCAGCGTAATTCTCATCCATGTTGTTCACTGTCCTTCTTTTCCCATTGTGAACTGTTGCATAAGAAGGCCTGTTGTCCTCCTCTTGTCTGCATTTCCGACGGATATGTCCTATCCGCCAGCATTTAAAACATTCTTTGTTCTTAAAATGACATTTTTCTGCTATGTCGGTAGTGCTTCCACAACAGTAGCATTCATGTCTTTATGGTAACCTGTGAATGGGTGTCTCGATTTCGCTTGTTGGTATTCCCATCATTAGAATACTTCTTGGCAGTTTCCATAGGCACTGCTATTTTCATAGCCTTTCTCAATGTTAGCTTCCTGTCACCAAGTAGATGGTCCTAAATTTTCTGGTCCTTCACTTCTACAAAAAAAAACAAAAACGATCTCGTATATACTCGTTTGCTTTTTCTTCGAAGTTGCAGTGCTCCGACATTTTTCATAATACGGCCTCATATTCACTGATGGAGTCGCCTTTCTTTTTGTCATTAATTTCGTTCGAAGTTGGCCAAATGTGCCTCTTCCTTAAAGCGCGTAATTGTTCAAACGTTTTCTTCTCCGATCTGTTTTCAGCAAGACTTCTAAGGACAGCATAATGCATAGCGCCTATTACAAATAAAAAATTGTTCGTCTCTTACCTTCAGTTAACACATCATTACCTGTAAAGAAAAATTTCACTCTTTCAATATAGTGCACCTATTCCTCTTCCATACTATCCCATTCATTCATTCTTCCGAGTAAAGGATACACATTTCTTTAGTTTTTGATAAATCAACTCAGAAGTCGTAGATAGAAATATTCCAGAAAAAAGGATCAAAATCTCATATACATTGAATTTATACTCTTATATTTTTAAACCAATCAGTGCAGAACACATAGAATAGAAGATTCTAGAAGAAGCGGATCAAAAACTAACTTATAGAAAAATTTGTCTCGGAAATAGAAATAGTAAGGTTCCAAAATAAATAAGTAATTTCTGTGAATCTAAGAGGTTAAGACAGTCACGGGTTGTGTTTTCACCCACGTCCGCGCATGTGAACTTTATTCGACCTGTAATAAACTTAAAATATTTTACTTTGATCCATTTTATTTTACATAAAAGTATAAATTGCGAAGTTTTTTTTAGTTCCATGGAGAGAGACCGACAGATCAGCTGACAGGCACATCATGGCACGATAGATTGACACCAGATGAACTGCTAATATACACGACGGTTAGGAGAGTGGCCGAAAGACTCATACCTACCAAGACACACGCATATATATACACATACACTTGTATGTAAGTACAGGCCTATCTTCTCTTTTTAATTCGGACATACACACATATACACACATTCAATTTGACAGAGAACATTCGTGTTGTACACACACACACACACACACATATGAACACATTTTGTATAATTATTGCCATTGTCGAGTTGATAAAATATAAAGTTGTTTTTCTTTAAGGTTCTTTGTCAAATTTCTCCAGTCTATGTCGCTTGTGCACATTTGTGTTGTATTATTGTGGAAGTAGCACCCGAAGTTTTACTTTTCACGGAACCTTGGGAAATCCTATTTCTTCACACTAGCGTCGTCATTTCTTTGTTCGTACTACGAAGAAATCCGTTAATCCAGTTCACAGAGTTGCAGTTCTTCCGACGTTCCCTTAACATAATTTACTCGTCCGCATCATTCGTTTAACTCGTCGCCAATTTGTTATGTATTGCTTCAACATGCTGAAACTAATGAAAAAGTACACAATACCGAACTGACTTAGTAAAGCAGAGCAGAGGATTTGATCAACATGGCCACTCCCTCCGCTTCTTCTTTATTATAGGAGAAACAGGAAAAAGTGTCTCCCAAGAGGCAAAGGTTCGATAACCTATCACGTGCGCCCCTTGGAAACAAGGGCCGTAACTCGTCTTGTTCAATATCTAACACAGTAGTCATTCTTGTCGCCGCCATCTTTCATTGCGACTTTATGTTGTTCTGACTCTTCGTCTCTTTCAAAACGTCTTCTTACACATTACCGACTTTGTACAACAGTTGGGAATTAGTCATTTGGACCATTGATGAAAAGTAGAGTAAACTCTCTTAAACGGTTCTGGGCTAACTAATTTGAAGTTAAATCTTCACACTTCTAGGATTATAATCACCTGACTAACACCTCCAATTAAAACCTAGCCTTTAAACTGCCATTAAGTGCCATTGCAATCAATTAAACTGAGTTGACTAGGTATAACGGTTTAATTATATGCAAAATTATCTTCACTACATGCTAAGTAAAAGATTCAGTCAAGTTATTATTTATCAATCATAGTAAGATTTTATAAGTGCAATATCAGTAAAATGTTTTAAATTAGAGAAAAAATATTTTTTAATGCAATTTGTTATTTAATAATGATAGTGTAGTTTCTGCATTCATCTAGGATGCGTGTTGACAGTGAATTTAATGGATTCCAAAGGTGGCTTTTAAATGGGTGTATTGTAAAAGTCAATTTCAAATCGTGTCTTTAAACTGAGTGATGAGATATTTATTATAAAATATTTTGTAAATGAAATTACTCCCATCAAAAAAAAAGAGCATGAATTATGATTTAGATTTAAACATTGTGTTGTGGTAAACAGTTCGTAGAATACAATTATTATTTCAAAGTTAGTGTATTTATGTACCTAAATTAAAATGATGCCGTTATGAGTAAAAAGTATATTATAAATCGTAGATGAAGCATTGTTAGTTATAACAATCCTAAGAAGTAATCACAAACTTTTATCTCCTTTTCCACCAAATATCGATTGGTTTATATTTCTAGCTAAATCTAAATACATATGTCGAACCGCTGGAAGTGATGAAATATTTCTAAACCCAAAAACCTTTCAAGAAATAAATGCAAAATAGATACAAAATAAATCTTGGAATGTAAGCATACATATACCTGCACACGCATGAGTACGTGCACTAAAAGAAATAACATATGAAACCTCACAATTACCACCCCTCAAACATCGCCTGATAAGCGCTTGTGTGATTGGTCAACCAATCAGAGCATACGACATTAGACATACGACATTAGTTTCTGTTTGGGGGTACAAATACATACCCAAGAGAGATATCGTCCTCTTACACACGCTGCAAACCGTCCAAGAAAGACGTTAACACGCCAGTGACTTATAAGAGCCGATGAACACGTAAAGTCAACCACACAGAAGCAACTGACATTTAAAAACCAAAGTGACAAGATAAGTTTGCTGGCATATTATTTCGCAACCTGTTAAGTTCACTTAACAATTCCTTAACTAGTCTCGCTTTTCATTACATTTTACACGTTACTTTTTGTAATATTTGTTAAGAATACATCGTTTTGTCGAGGCGTCGTGTCCTGTTTTCCTTGCCACTACCTTTTATGTTTATTTTGTCCGTCTAATTGCTGCAGCACACACACACATACACACACACACATACACACTCCCTATTTCTCTCTCACTCTCTCTCTCTCTCTCTCTCTCTCTCTCTCCTCTAGACATGAAAGAGTGAATGAAGTAACATAAAAATCTATATAATATAGCACGTAAATAAACGTCCTTTTTAGAATGCCCTTCAAACTAGATCACCCTTCTAATCGTACCCCACACAACTTTATATAAAGAGATACCCACCATGTGTGAACCACTTGGTCTGATGATCGCATAGGTGAGAAATTGACAATCACTATGTGCCATTGACAAAGTTTGTCAATGCTATCCTTATATATATATATATATATATATATATATGTGTGTGTGTGTGTGTGTGTGTGTGTGTGTGTGTGTGTGTGTTCTTAACAATATTGAGAAATCTTTATAAATAAAGCAAGCAATATTATTGATATTAATATATCATCATCATCATCAATGCGTACCGACTGTACGGATTCTTTTAACTCTCTCGCTATCTGTCTCCAGAGGTCATTACTCTAAGAAAGTCCTCTTGACGGCATCCAGTGTTTGTACTGAGCTGATGAATAAAAGTTTTTGTTGGTCAGCCAACTATATATATGGGATATTATTGCCGAGATATGTAAACTGTTCTACTAATTTCATAGGTTTGCTAAAAGCGATGTCAACATACACATAGGGAAGGCGTAGACAGTTATAGATACGTTGTCGATCAAATGGAAATCTGATCTCTCAGATGAAATAAAAGGGGATTTTTCCCAGCAGTAGCCATGCTGCATAGTTGCATGTTGTATAGTTGCATCACTTGGACCCCAACGAAACGCACGGAGAAAAAGCTAGATGGGAATTACAAACAAATACTATGTACTGTTTTGAACAAATTCTGGAAGCAGCACCCCACAAAACAACAGTTTTACGGCCACCTGCTTCTCATCTCATAGGTCATTCAAGTAAGACTAACAAAATAAGCAGGGCACTGTTGTAGAAGTACGGAAGAACTTATAAGCGACTTTCCCTTATGGACTCCTACACATGGATACACCAGAGTTGGCCGACCAGTAAAGACTTACATATATCAGCTCTGTGCTGACACTTGCTGCAGCCAAGAGGATCCGCCAGGAGCGATGACTTAATAATTATGATGATGAAACATATATATAATTTTGTATCTAAAATTCTGATTTTATGATTTTATGAAAGGATAATTTAGAATTTATACGAAACTAAATAATAATATTCATGAATGATTATGTTCGTTCTGATGATCACGAATCTAATTTCTGTCTAAATGTATCTGGAGATAAATAATGAGTCCTATCCTAGCACAGAAATCTCTGCTACAGTTAGTGCATTTTTTACCGTTTGCCAGCGTTATTGAAGCCTTAGGTTTTTTGCCGCATGTTTTTTTTGGGGGGGGGGCTTTTTTCTGCTGTAATTTTGTTGGTAAGCTCCATCTGGACTATTTTTCAGGATGCACTAAAAGGCCTGATCTGTTGCCGGATTTTCCCAAAATACGACAGGTATCTCATAGCTTTTAAAGTTTGACTTTATGTTGTTCTTGAAAAGGAAGCTTCCGTCAGCCCGCCAGCAATTTGACAATTTATCAGAGGGAAAACAGGTTTCGGATCCTTTCGTTATCTACTGATTACATAAAGCTATAATTGTTTATTAAGGATTATTGTTATTAATTACTTGAAACTATATAACTGTGTGCAAATGAATGACTATTCTTAAATAGAAATGACTATTATCAAATAGAAATGTTTATTGTTAAATGGAAATAATTACTTGAAACTGTTATAATGCGTGCACAGCAATGCAGGGAGGGAAAAGAGAGAGAATAATAATAATAATAATAATAATAATAATACACGGGTCACCTAATCTCGGCCAGAAGACCAGACCTAATAATAAAAAAAAAGAGAATTTACAAAATTCTTGACTGTGCTGTCCCGACTGACCACAGAATAAAGCTGAAAGAATGTGAAAAGAAGGATAAGTACCTCGACCTTGCTAGAGAATTGAAAAAGCTGTGGAACATGAAAGTGATGATTGTACCATTTGTGATTGGTGCTTTTGGCACAGTAACAAAAGGGTTATTAAAGGGCCTGGATGACTTGGAAGTTGGCGGACGAGTGAAGACTATCCAAATGACAGCATTATTGAGAATGGCCAGAATACTGAGAAGAGTTCTGGAGACTTGAGGAGATTTGTGAAAAACCATCTGCTAACACTGATGTGAAAAACTCTAAAGGAGTAAATAATTATAATAATAATAATAATAAGTGAATGACATACAAGGGTTAAAAACAAGGAGGTGTTTTCATAAATGTTATAAAAGGTAATACAGATAGAATAAAGTCCGTTCGACAAACGGTTCTACTTGTTTTTTGGTTGTACTTGTCAGGACGGCCGGTTGTTGAAGGAAGGATAAAAATGGCGTTCGGGACTTCAGCTTAGCATGCGTGGCGCGAACTACTAGTAGTTGCAGATATAGTTGGTTCCCTTCTTGCTACATGGATGGTGCAGACTAGCATTCTTTTCTCGGACATGCTACAGATAAAATCTGAGAAGTTGCAGAGGATGGCTGATTTTCTCCTAGCTGCATGGATGTTTAGATAACTGCTGGGTGGTCAATATACACAGCATTAGGGTAATGGATAACGATATAAAGTGTTTCTTCCACTGCCTGTGTGAACGTTAGTGGAGCCAGCGGTGGGATGGCACCTTTATAGAGTCCCTTCACTGCATCTATTTGCAGTCGGTACGACGCCTATGGAATTGCTAGGTTTGCATTCTAATGCAGCCAGCACTTGTGTGGAGCTTTGAGAACCAGCCGCAAAACTGATTATAGCCGTGGAATTGCTGATTGCTTCTATAAGGGTTTGTTGGTCCTGCTAAAAAGGAAAGTATATCACATTGCTGGACCAATATCCCAGAAGCGTGCGTACTGGCTGACTGCCAAGGGACAAGAGAGCGAATCGCGGATACCGATGCATATATATGCCTCAATGGTCCTGGTCGTATTGTCTTCTTATCAGTCAAGGAGGGTCACGCGATCTGCTTTCACACCGCGTAAATAGGATAAACAGTTAGTTTGTCTTCAGTGTAGACGGGCACCATCTTATTTTTTGATCCTAACGAAGAATTATGAATCATAGCGAAATTTGACACTGAGTATGTCAAAATCATATAATCGTATATAATTTATTATTAAATAAGAATACTTAAAACTATACAAGTGTACGCAAATTATTTGTATTAGATAAGAATACTTAAAACTATACAAGTGTACGCAAATAATTTGATATCATAAACTTTTAAGAAACAACTACATAAAAATATAAATTTAAATGTACAATGTACACGATTCCCTAACCACTAGGCATAAAATAACCCCAGACGGGTTTATATACCGATAAATAAATCAACCAACCAATCATTCAATTCTTCCACTCACACAAATTTATATGGATATTCTTTAAACTTATTGAGATAAAAGATACGAACAAAACCAATTCTTTTGTCTTCTACAAGATTGTCTATATATAATTGCTTTAATATAGCGAGTCACTTTCTTAAGTTTTCGGCACGTTGCTCTTTTATTTATAAGTAGTGAACATTGAAATTTCATTCATAAAATGTTAAAGAACAAATGACTGTTGGCAAAAGGTCAAATTGAAAGTGTTAGATTGTCACTTTTCCTGTGTGACTTCCTCTTGATTTCAAATTATCTATGAACGTCTTTTTGTCAGCTTCTTGATCCCGGAAAATTATCTCGGTATTTCACGGCTTGATAGAGAGTTTCTGTTGGAAAAAATAAGCCTTCTCAGATCATGCAATAAACTTTCTTCTTTCTCGAGAGCATTGGTTCTCGATCGATGGGCACATGTCTCATGAAATAAATACGGTAGCAGGGATATCACCGACGTATTTTAATGAGCCACACCAAAAATAAATATTATTGTCTAAATTTAACTTCATAGGTTAAACTACAACTGCACAATCATATTTTGTATAATTTTTTTTCTTCCTAGTTAATTACAAAAAAATTATTGTAGGGAGACAATAAATAATTATCACCCTCAGAGAATGGGCGTGTCCGTTTGGGTGCCTCGTGAAATATGACATTCTCCGAAACACATTCTCGACCCCCTTTTGCCTTTGTTCTTTGAACAGAAAAGACTTTGTCTCTTGCCTAGTCATTGAATAATAAAGACACATTTTAATTTTCTTTATCATCAAGTAAGGCTTTTTTTCCATTTTTGCCCCCACTTCATCATACTGCTTGTTCCCAGAACAATATGTCCATATTTCTTGCTGTTGAGACACGTTTGAGTGTTCTGTAAAAATTACTTGTGTGTACATTATAAATATATTTCTGTATGCATAAATGAGGTTATCTAGTTTTTCCTTCCGTTTATTTTGTGTTAGTATATCAAGGATATTTACTGGTTATATTTGTTTTTGATTTTAAATCTTCCCTGCCTCCAAGTAACCCAATACACACATTTTACTTTGCCAAAACTTTTTCATTTTATCTCACACAATTCTAATTCACATTTATTCAAAAATGTAAATAGTAGAATGTATTTTTCTAATAACGGCTATGATGGAGCCACGGTGGGGTATTGGTTGAGGGTATGTGTGTTACGTGTGTGTCTTCCACAAGTTGGTAAATAAAAAAGTGAAAAAATAAAGAAGTGAACACGCTGATTTTTTTTTTTTTTTTTTTTTTTTTTTCCACGTAATGATTTTGTTTTATGTTCCTTGAAAGAAAGTCTTCGTGGTTTAGTTCCTTTGTGTAAAGGGCTCGGGTAATTTAGAAATATACAGTTGGCTAAGTCAGCATGTCCGTGAATTGGTGTTCTTGTGTGCTACTTCAATATCTCTGTGTTCTAGGAGCCACCGAGAAAAGTGTTTTTCCTCGAGTGAAGAAAACAAAAACAAAGACGGACAGGAAATTTGGAACTCGGGGTCAGGAGACCAAAATCACTTGCATGATGGAAAAAATATAGATTTACATTCTTTCATTATTATATTTTCACGCTTTTTTAAAAATCTTATTCTATTTTTATTCTATTTTTTATTTTATTTTATTTTATTTCTTTTCTAAACTACCACAAATTACAAGTCTGACGAGACTATCAGCAAAAATTGCTGAGAACCAATGCTCGAGAGAAATATCTGCATTTATTATTGTTTATGTCCATCTATATCTATCGTGTTCAGCAAATTAATCAAGTTGCGTTTTTAACAAAGACATCAGATGATATACACCAGTTCTTGATAATGTGTGACAAAATCTCCTGCAAATATACGAGTGTCGTTCAAAAGGTTATAAGTCCCACTCAGAAAGAAGAGCTCTAGCCGAACATTTTTGCTGTGGCAACACACTACCACTTCTTATATAACGAGAAAATCTAATTCAGATTTTATGTCTTAATTTTTGTGCAGTTGAGATTCACGTAAAGGTGAGAAGTGTGCCCCAAATCTAAAATCTAAGATAGGCTTAGGACTTTTTGAACGATTTTCGTATGTAACATGATGGATCGATATCATCAAACACTAATGTTATCGGGTACATTTGGAAGTATTGGACTGCTTAGTGCCAAGAAAAACATTTATTTAAATCCCCACCCACCAAGGACCAATAGTATCATTTGTATATCCATAATATCGTAACATTGAACGCAACAGAAGGAAAGACAAGATAAACGCATTTATATATTCAAGAACATTTATCCTTTTATATACATGATATACATATCAATGGTAAGGAGCACTTAACGTAACGCTAATCAACAAAGGTAATGAAATCAACAACCTGAGCTCAAATGCTCGACGAGGCTCCTTTGCGTTTTCCTTCACGTTAATTGTCCTTAAGAAAAGCGTATATCCATCTGTTCTTCCCTCGGCTATTAGTGAATGATCGAACAAACTGAGTTCTTAAACCTTGGTTTGGTAACCAGTCTAGGAGAAAGAAAGCTGAATTCAAACCAACTTCACTCAGTTTAAAAATGGATTTTGTGTTATATCCTGCGAATGGTATTAAAAAGAAAGATTGCATAAATATATCCCAACAGCAACAATACCAATATACACATATTGTTCCATAAACAAGCAGTATGTAAAAGGTGTACAAAAATAGAAAAAAGGTTACTTACGTATAATAACTGCGTAGTTTTACCGTTCTCTGGCAGGGTCCGAGATAACCTCTCTCCTGTTCTAAAGAGAGAGGCAAAAGAAATCGAAAATAGAATTTTGACCGTCATGTGACACTCCGCGAAGCTCCTCAACACACATGCTCATTCTCTAAGGGAGATGATCATTTATTGTCTCCTTAAACCATCTTATTTAGATACTCTTATTAGTTATATTATCGTTCAGAATTTCTTAGTTGAAGCATTGTTCATTTTTTGTATATTCTTTCTACTCTCTATTCTCCACCAACTTCAATTTAGTTTTGTGCAGCTAAGATGAATTTAGAGTAAGAACATTCATGAAATACTTGTCGATTAATCATTTTGTGGCCTCATGAAATTAGAAGTAGGTTTTCTCGAGTAATGAATTTATTACATATGTCAAAAGGACTTGAGAACAGGTCCAGACAGCTAAAAAATTAAAGTAGAAAAATAATAAAGTGATATGGGCTGCTTATGAATGTATGCAGTTGTTAACCAGTTAAAAATCTCTGTTAGAAACATTGACTATTGAATGGAATGTTATTCTAGTAAGTGACACATAAAATATGTAAGGGTCGGCTAAACAATATTTTGCGCAGTTTAGGAATATTGTCATCTAAGTTATTAAATGGTTATATGTTTTTGTATGTACAAATGCGTTCATCATGTCTTTTTTTGTTCTGTTGTGTTCAGTATTTGTATATTACTGATATACTAATGATACGATTCTTGTAATATCGATTCTTGGTGGGTGGGGACTCTTCTTTAGCCCAAACCATACTCATAGCTGTAAGTAAGTAAAGTTGGCGACCGGAGTCGAGGGCGACCAGAAGGCTCCCTTTTCAATAGCTACTACGCTGAGGTGTAGAGAAGAGCGCTACTCCTTTCCCTGGATTGCTCCACTTTACCCTTGATACGTACCTTATAATGAGTGTTAAGCAAGGAGGTATCAAGTACCATTTTTAAAGTCTTTGGTATGACACGACCTGGGATTGAACCCAGGTCTCCCAGATCATTGGCGAACACTCTTGCAAAAATGACGATTTGTATGGTTAAATTTAGCTGTTACTTACTGACAAAAATATAAGGTTGTTAATTAGATACATTCCGAATACAAACCTGGCAAATCCAGGGCTCACCTGACTTTTACGATCGGTGGGTGATATTAAATTGATCGCCTGGTCCTCAGGGATTCTCCTAGCATGCAGTACCTGGTTGGCAGAGCTGAGTTTATCGCTTGGTGCCTTAGGCACCCCTAAAGACGAATGCAGAGGGTACCAAGCATCTATTGTAACGGCCACGTGTTGTAGGGTCGATAAACGTTTGTATATTTGAAGTGATTGACAGAGGACTAAACAAATGACGTGGACAAGTGGGTAAGTTTTAAATACCAGATCTTTAATGAGTGAATCGTACATGAAAAGTATGCATGGGTGTAGAATCCGTTTTGGTGTATAATGTCTGTATAGTCTCTGCGGTGTTGAAAGTCGGTGCAGTAGAAAGGCGTAGTTCTTGGCGACAGTGTAGAGAAGAGGAAAATCTCATATTTTGTTTTGGCACCTTCTATTTTATAGCGGTTATGAAGACAACACCGGTGAGGTGAAAAGGTTATTGTTTAACGCTATATTTTTAAGGCACACAAATGAGTTACGAGACTATTGCTTTAGTAACTCACAACAGCGAAAGTTTTTATTTACAGCTTTGAGGAGGTTTGTTCTTGGTGCTGCAAGACTCGTGGTGTTTAGGCTTGCTGGATGTTTGAGACGAAATGGTTTAGCGGGATGCTGGAAATGGCAGCGTGTCGGTGGACGTGTGAGGGAAGTATTCAAAGTCACAGTGTAGTTTTGTGTCGAGAGCGGAGTGGCGCTCGGATCGACAAATAGAAGGTGCCGCATGGCACCTTCTGAAGTGCGAGACAACTAAAAACTATTCATAACAACACCTTTCGACCTTCGCCATCTTACTTCATCTTCAACCACCTTATTATTTCCAACAAGCATTGGCGAGGACCTTACCACACTCGGAGAGGAAACGACACAACGTAAACACACATACGTTACACCCTTTTCCTCGCTGGACCAAACAAACTTTTCCTCACTTACCAACAACCTTCTGATAACAAACACAGCCTTACGAACATTAATCAACCCCAGGAAAGAAACAAAAACAGCGAAACATTCAGAAAAATTTTCAAATGTCCCGCCGAACTATCTTCAAGGACTATCCAAACAATGTGGAATTTTTTTTTTTTTCAACAAAACTTTATCAACACTTTTTCACTTCCTAACTCGCAAAATAGGTAACTTTAACTTTCACTCACCCTACTCCTATTTTGTTTTCTACAGCAACGTGGGTTACCTCTCCCACTACGTCACTTAACCTACAGCGACTGCTATCAATTCCAGAGGACCCAAAAAAACTCACACTACTCCTCTGAAATATACTGCTACTTCTGTATGCCAATTTCTCGGCTCATGAACTTTTTTTTTCTCAGTGACATTTTGTTTTTTAAAAAAAACGTACCACTAGGTACACACAAAAAAAGAACTAAACAGGACACTTTCCCTTTTTTTTTATTAATTTGCTTTTGTTCGTTTTTCTTTATATGTATGTATTATATTTCATTGTTTGTATTTGCTCTTTCGTGTTGTGACACTCGTGGCTCTTCTCTTTCTTTTCCCTTCTCTTACAATTTTGTGTATCGAATATCAGGTATTCCATACCTGAAATTCTGGGGCCAACCTATGTAGAGAAGAGGTAAATCTCATATTTTGTTTTGGCGCGCTATTTAATTCAACACTGAATTTCACCCAATCAGGATGACATATCCCATTCAGCCCGGACCTTCACTTCCGGCTAGCAAAACGGGTGAGCAGCCAAAACCACTCTCTTCGGCTTGAGACGGCGACCAGAACGGACGTGTCTCTGGTCGCCCCTGCTTAGCGATGCCCTTTAGCTAAACACGCCACCCAGTGAGGACATATCACTGTGGCTTTAACCCTAGCAGCAGCAACATGGACACTCAGCGGGGGAACCTAATTTACGGATTCTTTGCGTCGAATATATTTTAGACCAAGGGATCCCAGTTGAATATGAATTAGATACGTTCAGCATGCCTTCCACAAGCACCACAAAAATTTACTATGTCGATCCGAGCGCCACTCCGCTCTCGACACAAAACTACACTGTGACTTTGAATACTTCCCTCACACGTCCACCGACACGCTGCCATTTCCAGCATCCCGCTAAACCATTTCGTCTCAAACATCCAGCAAGCCTAAACACCACGAGTCTTGCAGCACCAAGAACAAACCTCCTCAAAGCTGCAAATAAAAACTTTCGCTGTTGAGTGTTGTTAAAGAAAAGTCTCGTAATTCATTTCGTGTGCCCAAAAAATATAGTGTAATCCCTCAAAACCGCTATAACAGCGTATCTAGAAGATCAGGATGGTCTCGGTGCTTCGTACAGATCAGTATGGTCAGGTCATTGACATTGCTAGAGACAGTCGGAAATGTGGATGCATTGGTTGCAGAGGCTGGATGATCGATGTCCCGGTTTATTCAGTCCTTAGTTAACCAGGGGTATGTCCATGTGGCCTCGGAGTGTTGATGACAGTCCGAACAGAGTTTGTTCGTGAACTATGATGCTCTTGCATTATCTGGTCTGCTGCAACGGAAATAAGAGGTGTCTGCTGGTTGGTGATACCGGAGCTGGTTTACAAGTATCAGCTGCTTGGTGGTGCAGGTGTTTGCTGCTTGGTGATGCCGGAACTAGTGCTGCTGGTTTGCTGCAAGCACGGCTGGCTGTTGCGTCGTCGTTTTGTGGTATCTGCCAAGAGTTATGGTAAGATTACCAGAGGTGATCCTCGGAAGACTTTCTAAAATTAGCTCTTAAAAGGGCTGGTTATGACTTTCAGAAATTAACTCAGAAAAGAGCTGTTTGAGAGAGTTTCGGTGATTGGTTGGAAACTGGCATCAGTTGAACTGAGTCTCCGGCTGTGATTGCTTGGATCCCACATTGACTGCTAATCTGGTGGTCACTGATTTCTTTCTTTATATAGAAGTAACAGGCTGCTTATTTTATAGTTTGAGTGAATAAAATTCTGGGTTAACGCGTACAGAAAGTTCCTCTTTTAAATATAAGTAATAAGGAAATATCGCATTACACTAACAAGAGGAGCTTTCAAATACTTTATCCAGTGGTTAAAAACTGTCTCCAAAAAGGCCGGTAGAAGTAATTTATTTCGGAAAAAAAGTTCGCGTGTTGACAATAGAAATTCATTCATATACGTAGGGGTTATGTTTCGTTAGCTGACGTCATGGGTGACTCAGCGTTTTTCTTTCAGCAAGGATTTTAGGTTTGAGTAGCCGGAGCGGCTTCGATACACGCATGATTCTTGATTCGTGCATGAACCGCTATTATATATTTGTGTCAATTTTGACTTGATAGGAATTCGGATAAATCCAGAAGTTCCAAATATGAATTACATGCATAAATATATTCCTCTGCGTTTCTTTAAACTCATGAATAAAATCAAAAAATCGTATTTTAGTGCAGTTTTGAATTGAAAGTCAAAGGTAGGTTTTAACATCACAAATATAATCTGACCAACAAAAGACAAGAATCTCATCCATATTAGATGAACACAGTCTAACATGGGAATTCCGACCTGGGAAATGTTTCATTAACAACATCTGAACATCTGTTGATTGATTGTTTTCAAGAAAATAACATTTTTGGTCTCTTGTCAAATAATCATCACGACAATGGTATACATCCAATAGGAAATTTTGGTCAATAAGTTCATCGACTGTGAGTGTATTGTATAATCAATATTGACATTTAAAATTTTCCGTTGAAATCCTATTAAAATATAACCAATTATGAGTTATAAGAATATTTTCATAAAGTGTTTGAAAAAAAAAAGATAAAATTTTGTCAATGAATATGAGATAAAACATTTTGAAAGTTCTGTAACCATCCTTAATCCAAGAGTTTCGCCAAATCTAAAATAGAAAAACACTTACGCGTGTCATAATTTCCAAAAATAACTTTTTCCCTATTTTGCCGTCAAAAGCTAGCGTGTCTAGAAACAGCTATCACCTTCCATTTCAGTAGCAGTCCAGTAGTCAAATAGTACAGACGTCGCATAATCCAGGCTGAACCTAAAATATCACTCATGAATTTTACGACGATAACCAAGTTTTATCCCCAAAGGAATTCAGGACTGATACGCAAGTAAGCAATTTAAAAAGAATTCTAAAATATCTATACATAAGTAAAGTTGGCGACAGTAGTTGAGGGTGACCCGAAGACTCTGTAGCAGAAAGAACTTCGTATTTTTGTTTGGCGCGTAAATTAATTTGACCGTTAGGGTCGATGCATATTTTCACCCAATGAGGCAGACTTATCCTAATCATCCCGGCCATTTTTCCGGGTAGCACCAAATTTGGGAAAACCCGCCAAACACTCTCTTCCTCAGAATTTTTCGAAAAGGACAGACGTACTTACTATCCGCTCTCTTCATTAGCAGCAGCATCACGACACCATGAGGAAAGCCATCTAATTCATGGACCTCTTGAGTCTATTCTCATAGACCAAGAGTTCCTAGTTGAATATGAATTAGATGAATTTAATACGCCACACACAGGAACCACTTTAAGTCGTCTCCAACTTTGGCTCTGTCGACTGCGATGCAAAATTCTGCTCAGACATCCAGCTACTTCATCCCTAGGCAACATTTTCTAAAGACATGCTTCTCTCCCGCAATAACCAGGACCACACATTCATGGGTGACTACATCATTCCTGCCCTTAACCAGTAAACACGACTTTTGCTACACCTATGGCGACCATATCTCACTCACACATTTAACAATACCTTAACCCTAACGATGCACATTTCGCTCAGGCATTTAGCTGCTAAAAATCCATAACTCTTTCCTTCCTTCCTACGAGACTTGCAGCATAAACGTAAACCCTTAATTCCACGCTGCCATTAAAACTATCATAAAAACTTTCCGACATTTTGGCTCTTCTCTCATTTATTTTCCAATAACATTTACCGAGGAAATAACAACGTAACAACACGTATCAATATATTTATCGTAGTCGACCAACTACTCATAACCTAAACGAAAACAAAACAAACCCCATTCCTAAAAAAATGATGAGTCACTGATGTCGACAGCCAATAGTATTTAGAAATTTTACATTAAGGGACTACATTGCTCCGCACAGAACGTTTTCTTTAAATATTGAATTCAGCCTGTTTTTCTAAGGACAGCCTTCAACTAATGGACAAAATAGGTAGGATTTAAAAATACATGGTCGAATTAGAATGAAGTTTCTCACTAAAATGTAGTAACTATAAGTAAAGTTATTCAACATAGACCACATAGCGTAGTGGCACAAGGTAGCTCTATAAGCAGCGGTATCAAACCGGGTCGAATTAGTTGGGCTGGGGGGTCAGCCGCAGGTGTGGGGTGTAACGGTTAGCAAGCTTGACTAGCAAACCTGCACGAATGAGTTCGAATCTCATTGGGTGCCCCATTCATTCGGCCTTGTGCCATATCGAAGCAAAGTGCTTCGTAAATTACTTCTACGACTGAAGCCTAAATCAGCAGTAGCTGCCTATGAGGACTGCTCAAGGTTTCCACTGAAGCAGGCGTCCAGATTCCAGCAGCAGACGACGCAGGAAGATTGCCAGCCTCTCAGCTAAAAAGCCCTTTTCAGAAAGTCTTACCAAACACCTCCTAAGACAGCACAATGCAGCAGACACAACTACTAGCTTCTCAATCTAACAGACCTTTTCAGGTCTAATTCAGAAAGTCTAATATTCTTTGAGACGGCACCAGCAGCTACTTTCTTGCACCGGCGACCACTTCACTGCAGCGGCAACTACCACTCCTGCACTGGCGATCACCTCACTGCAGCGGTAACTACCACTCCTGCACCAGCGACCACCTCACTGCAGCGGTAACTACCACTCCTGCACCGGCGGCCACTTCCCTTCAGAAGCAGCTACTAGTTCTGCACCAGCAGCTGCCAGTCCTGTACCAGCGACCGCCTTCCTGCACCAGCAGACACCAGCAGCTACCCGTCCTGCACCAGCGACCGCCTTCCTGCACCAGCGATCACCTTCCTGTACCAGCAGACACCAGCGGCCACTTTCCTGCACCAGCAGATACCAGCAGCTGTCCGTCCTGCACCAGCGACCGCCTTCCTGCACCAGCGACCGCCTTCCTGCACCAGTCATCACCTTCCTGCACCAGCAGACACCAGCGGCCACTTTCCTGTACCAGCAGATACCAGCAGCGACCAGTTCTGCACCAGCGACCGCCTTCCTGCACCAGCAGACACCAGCGTCCACTTTCCTGCACCAGCAGATACCAGCAACTACCAGTTCTGGACCAGCGAACACCTTCCTGCACCGGCAGATACCAGTCCTAAACCAGTGACCACCTATCCAACGAATACCAGTCTTGTACCAGCTGTCTAGACCTGCTCCAGCGACTAGATCCTGTCCTAACGATCACCATCCGGTCGCGGCGATTGTTCGCCGTACGCTCTTTTCGATTTACGATTCCCCATAATAAAATTTGGCCTTTCGAAGCAACACCCTTGTTTTGTCATTCTTGCCTAGTTCGTTGTCAATCACTCATATTTCAAAAGTTTGCGGGGACCGGTATATTTATCTGGCCTCCGCAACATATTTATCGCTATAACTCCCTTTTCAATAGCTACTACACCGAGGTGTAGGGAAGGGCGCTACTCCTTCCCCAACTTATGTTTACTGTACGCATAAAAAATTAATATTGACAAAAACATATTTTGTAAACTATGTCTTGTTTTATGGTTAGAATTTACTGTTGTATTGTTGGGTTTAGAACTTAGCCTTGTGTTTGTTAGCGTATATGCCACTTTATCCGTATTGGGAGGTAGGCGAACAATAATTTTAAGTAAAGCAAAAACGAACAGTCACAAGAGTAAATAAAACAGCAAAGCAACAAGCAAGAAGTTTAAGTGCAACAAAATTGTCTTTCAGATATATTATTATTATTATTGTATAATTTATACAGGCAATAAAATTGTGATAAACTTGTTAAGACAGAATACCTTACAACGTTCTCTGGCACTGCCTAAGAACTTCTCTTGACCGTTATCACCAGCGCTTCTTTCAAAGTCTCAAGACAAATAGGGTGTCGGTAGGTAAGAAGAGCAATATATATTCTTTTCTCTCACCGGGTAGGGTGGGGGTGAGTCGGTTTATGTTGTTCTTAGCTAGCTAGCTTACGTGTCACGTGGTTTTTAGACGCCGACGATCTTTGATTTCTCCACATGTCGATTCTACGAAGTTTTTAAACGAGGAGTTAGCGTTGGTTAAATCCGTCCCTGATAAAAATTTATATATATGTATCTACTTATCTATAAACCATTATCGGCTTATTAGCAAAAATAATACAAAGAGACCATGTCTGTTTCAACTCAACCTCCTGTTATTTGTTTTAATGTTAACTTGTTTTATTTTATAATACATTTCAGCATAAAGCTTTTACCATAGTACTCATAAAACTTCACAGCGACAATATCAAGCTATATTTTGTTACGAACTCTTTACGCATATTTTGCTATGTGACGCGACGTGTAAAAATTAGAATTTATGAAATATATTCTAATATATATATATATATATATATATATATATATATATATATATATATATATATCAGAAACAAAAGAAGATCCTTAAAATAAGTATCTTTTTGTTCAAGGCTTACACTGACCTAAAAAGCTGGTTGATCGTTCCAAAAGGTCAGTTAAGTGCGAGACAATCGCTTTTGATTTTAAAGGTCAGTTAAGTGCGAGACAATTGTTTTTGATTTTGAAGGTTAGCAAATTTATTAAATTTTTCGGTTGTCATCAATCACAATGATGAAACGGGTCATTTCGTAAATTACATTTTTCTTGTCCTTATCTTGAAGGTCAATATCAAAGGGAGATTTAATTTTGCTCCACCCTAAATAAAGGTGAGCTGGGCATGGCTCATCCAGTCAGGTGAGGCTGAGAATATTTTTTGTTCAACCCCATTGCTCTAAACCTGTTCCCATTGGTTAAAGCATCTAAAAAGGGTTTTCCCTATACCTGTAAGATATAATCCTGAACCAGGATTGGCTGACCAATGGGAATATGACTCTTAACTGTTTCTTATTGGACAATCAATCAGAAATCATTTTTCGTCAAGATATTGGTCCATAAAAAAGGGGATAATTAAACGAATCCTCAGAGAGGATAAGAAAAGGGGACCAAGAAGAAACCCAAGACTGCCAAAGAAGCATCTAGATCCGAAGTACTCTGAACAACCTTCAGACGTTACAAAAATTCAAAGTCCCAGACTTTAGAGACGTTAGTGTTACTCTAACCGCACCTCATCGTCACTCTTCCTCTCTCGATATTCTTTATTCTTCTGTTTGCCTGGAAAGCAAACCTCGTTTGTTTGTCATTTATTGTCCCACAAACGTGTTTCAATAAAAACGATTTTTTGTTATTGTTAAACAACGGGTTTTCTCTATTCTTTGAGTTGCAAGACAATCTAGCCACTCATATTACCTGACCGTCAGAAGAAGTTCCGGTTGCATTGTGTCAACAACCTTCTGTGGATCTTTCAAACACAGCATGAGCACGGAAGAATCCGACAAAGCAAACAGCCGGAAGCTAATGTGGTAGTCACGAACACAATAGCCTCAACAAGTACTGAGACTTGTAGTCACACCACATAGGGCTCTGTGACTAGCATAGGACCACAGCTGAATTCACGAAACCCTCGTATAAATTTTAAGTTTACACACAAATAAATCTCTAGAAGCCATCTCTGTCCTAAAAATTTCACATAGAAGTGTATCCCCATTCATTTGTGAAGAGGTTGGCGCAAAGAATTTGTGAAAGGGAGTCTCTGGAGCGTAGTGGCTAAAGTGCTGAACTACGAAATCGTAGTAAGTGAGTTCGAGATCCAGTCGCGCTATTACGTTCACTTTCAGATTAACAACTATGGGAAAGACATAACCCCTAATCAACCCATTTCTGAGTTAAATAGTACCGCCACTGTTCTTCTCAAGTTTGACTTTGGCATTAAATAACCCACGAAAGTTGATATGCCATTAAACAAAGAAACCAAAACCTAAAAATTTGTGCTAAAAATATCAACGAAACCTTTTTATTCAGAATTTCACTTTTGTTAAAATTTTGTACAAAATAAGGATAAAAAAAGGCGCAATCGAACAATCTGAAAAAGACCAGAATTAATTTTGTAAATTGATTGGTTGAAAAATCTTTCGCACTGAACAACAACAAGTACCAGCTTCGGCGGTACATATACTAAAATTGGAAAAAACAACAACAAATTTTGACTAAATTGGCGCGAACTTTTCTTGGTCCCATCTTTGTCCATTAATAAGCGTCTTGAACGAGATTCCACTGTAGTCTGGAAGAGTGAAGCGTGGAGAATGCATCGTTCTGTGGTAGTCAAGTCCCTTTAGAAGAAACTTTTATTAATTTGACCTGTCGCCAACCAAATGACTGACCACTATTTTTTGTGGGCCATCTCTTCTTAACAAGACAGGAAGACAATCCAAATTCTCTCTATCTATTATCCCCACAAGGTAAATAATTTTCAAAAACTTTCTCCAGAATACATTTCTAGAAGAAGCATCTTTTGACAGCAACTAGAGAATTTAACTTACTCGAGGAGATATCTTTAGAAGAAGCATCTTTTGACTGCAACTAGTGAATTTAACTTACTCGAGGAGATTTCTTTGGAAGAAGCACTTTTTGACGGCCAGAAAGGAAGATTTCAATATTCTCCTGTAGAAAATTTCGAGAAAAAAGAAATATATTCAGACAAATAACCTTTTTCAACAACTCAGAAGATATTTCTGGTAATTTCCCAAGATACGAACAGTTCAACAAATCTTTGTAACCAATTAAGCTTTGCACAGAGAACATTTTTGCACATTTTAAAATCAACTTAAAAAAACGATTTTTTTTTAAATTTCTGAGATCTATTATCCCCTTATAGCAATTTTCTTTCCTAATACATCTTTTATTGTAGTATAGAATTCTTATTTTATTTATAAGTACGCGGTCTTTGTCCCTACACTATTTCTTTTGCTTTTAATATCACATTCTTTGGACAGTTTGCCTTGTAAGACATACAACTACTTAATATTGCTATTTTTAATTTGGAATATTAAGTTGTATATTTTGTATATCTAAAATTCTTATACCGTATCATATAAGTAAAAAGATGAGAGCATAAATCTATTTGCCCAGTCAGCTGGGGCTGTAGAATACACTGACTGTTTCTCTGCAGAGGGGTAAGACCCCCCCCCAACGAGTGTCCTGTATATGACACTAAACAATCTGATGGTGAGGTTCCAACAATGCAGGAGCTTTGGGGAATGCGGAGTACCCCTTCATTGCCATCACTCCCAGGTCCACTCTGGCCCGGAGTGGTAACACCTGATAGGGACCTATCTATGGGTTAAATAGAATTAACAGCATGCTTATGCTAAAATGAATTGTTTGAGTAAACTAAATTACTTGAAATAGAAATGTTTTTGGCAATTAAACTGTACTTACATTTAAACCGCGTGCTTATGTTTAACAGAATTATTTGAAATAGAACTGTTTTTCGACATTAAAACTGTATTTACACTTAACTGGATTGTTACATATAACTGCTTGAATAGTTTGAAATGGAAATGATTTTGACAATTAAACTGTGTACTTATGCTAAATTGAATTGTTTTAAATAGAACAGATTATTTACATAAAAATGGATTTGGCGTTAAATAACCTACAAAGGTTGATATGCCATAAAACCCAACAAACCAAACCAAACCATAAATCTATACCTATAATCTAATACCTAATAATCTAATAAACTTCACAACAACCAGGATGTGACACAAGGTGAATTTTTAACGGAGTGACCGGCTCATTGGTCTAGTGGGTAGAGTGTTCGCCAATGGTCCGGGAGACCTGGGTTCAATCCCAGGTCGCGTCATACCAAAGATTTTAAAAATGGTACTTGATATCTCCTTGCTTAACACTCAGCAATATAAGATAGGTATCAAGGGTAAAGTGGAGCAATCAAGCGAAAGGAGTAGCGCCCTCGGTGTAGTAGCTATTGAAAAGGGAGCCTTCGGGTCGCTCTCGACTACGATCACCAACATTACATACAGCTGGTTTGAATTCAAAATTTTTCTTCTTTTCGACTTGTTGCCTTATTAAGGCTAAAGAGTGAGAGAGCCCTACTATTTATCGATTGGATGTGGAGTACAGATAGATTCATACCTCTCCCAAGGACATGTGCGCGAAGTGAAACATAGGCAACCACGTCTAGGATTTGAACTCGGGTTACCAATTCTATTTTCTTCTAACGATTTACGGTTAGGACTGATAATTATTCTCATGACAGAGGAACCATGATGATAGATATAACACAGTTAATTGATGAGAGTTAATATAATGTATACACGGTATACTTCGTAGTTATGTCAAATAGCAATTGCATGAAATATACGGTTTATGGAGAAGACAAAGTAAATGATTGATCATGTAGACTACGCGTATACAAATACACACGGTAACATAATCAACTGATAATGACGACTTCAACAAATGAATGAACACACTTCTTTATAAAAATATATATATCTCTCACACTTTATTCTCGAAAGGGTTGATGTTTGTTGCGTGTGAGAGATGAGTTGGAGACGGGGACAGACTGCTATATTGACCCAAGTTCTTCTCTCGACCGTAGCAGCACTTCTTCCTCATCTAGGCTGGGTTGCTCAACCGTGGGTCACTGAGGGCCGCAAAGCCCTCAGTCTGCAAGCTGGTTCTCACGCTGGCATCTTGTCTCCGACTAACTCGAACCGTCCGGGCACCTGGTTATATTATTTTCTACGTACACCTGCTTCCGCTGTTCTTCCGCTTATTTACACAGGTGCATCTCTTGATTGACGGCTCGGTCGACAGTCAATATATAACAATATTTAAGCGGGCGGGGGTGCTACGTTTTGTGCTAAACATATATCATTAAATAATGCTATACTGTGTTGGCCAACTAACTGAGACTAAGTAATCAAATAATTTCATTACTTGTCATTACAATCAAAAGATGGCTTGATTTAGTTGGATTTTATGGCATATCAATCATTGTAGGTTATCTAATGCCAAATCTTGTTTATACATATATATCAAATATATATGTGATTTGTAAACACATTTTGTAGATAAAATTCTTAATCGAGCTTAAGGTATTTTTTGCTCACTGTTAAATGATTTCAAGTATAGCGATATAACAGTCACAATTTAGCGCCAGTCATTTGTTTGCACACAGTTTATTCTTTTTGACCCATAGACTGGAGCCTATGAGGTACTACCACTCCAAATCTCCAAGGCTGGAGCCTCGCCATCAAATGATTCAACGTCATATCTAGGACACTCTTGGTGGGGGTCTTACCCCTCTGCAGAGATGCAGTGGGTGTATTCTACAGCCCCAGACGACTGGGCTGTACTACGTGGTGCCTTCAATAAGTTTCTAGACTTTTTTTGTAGAGCCATTTAAAATTGTCGTAGACTCTTGACAATTCAGTATGTTATTGCTATACATCTTATGAGATGACTGACCAATTTTTATGATTTCAGCTTCAAATGAACAGCTACAGCAGCAATTGGAATACATCCTACTAAAGTCTGATTGTCACAGCTGAGGACACTTTAGAAGAACGATATGCAATAAAATTCTGTTTTAAACTTGGAAAAAATGCCACAGAAACCTATGGAATGCTTCAGACTGCTTTTCGACCATCTTGCATGAATCGAGCATCAGCTTTTGAGTGGCATTAGAGATTCAAGGAAGGCAGGGAGTCTGTGAGGGATGATGAGAGGTGTGGGAGGAGTAAGGAAGTCAATACACCAGAGTTGATTGGCCAAACGGTTACAGGTAGGGTTACTATGTTGAGGTTTTAAGGGAGTTCAGAAAGAGATTCCGTTGGAAGAGGCCAGTACTCTTCAAATTGGGTCAGTGGCATTTCCACCAGGAGAATGCACCAGTCCAAAACTCCATCCTTGTCACAGACTATTTGACCAAGATGGGCATCAAGACAGTTCCCCAGCCTCCCATAGTCCATACCTTGCTCCCTGTGACTTTTGCTTATTCCTTAAGCTCAGAGACTGTCGTTATGAGACAATTGAGAAGATGAAAAAGGCTGTGACGAAGGTCATTGACACGCTCACATAAGAGGACTTCCATGAGGCCTTCCAGAAGTTGTTGGAACGGTACAAGTGCATTGCAGCCAGAGGAGATTACTTCAAAGGGAACTAGAGTTTCATGTGTGTACTATCAATAAAAGTATCCATACGAAAAAAGTCTGGAAACTTATTTAATGATCCTTGTATCAAAGAAGGCTCGTGGGATGTAATATCTGAGAAAATGGACTTGGCAAGCTAAGTTTAAATCCTGGGCAAGGCCATTTGCATTTCACTTCTTACTAATGCTCTTTCTCCCAAGTTGAGTAAATAGTAGGGCAGATTGGGTCCTTTAACCTTGGTACAGTAACCGATCTAGGAGATAAGAAAATCAAAATTCAAAACTAGTAGCATAAGTCAGGTCAGAGATTACTCCTTGTTGCTGGTACCATGTAACCCAATAAAACTTGTCATATGTTATTTGGAAAGGGGATTGACATCACCAATTAACCATTTCACTGCCCTAAGAGATGCTTTGAAAGGGAATTATTTGGCATGGCAACCTGACGACCGAATAGGTTATGGGATATGAAGATGAAGATCTATATGTGATATGAAAGATAGTAAATATACTAAAAGAATCTCAATCAAATATTGAAGATCATTTGCACCAGTTTTGTTGTTAGGCAATATGATTGATCCTTTGATTAATACCACTGCCATTCAACACATTATGAACACAGTCAGCTTTTTCCAAATGTTTAATTTATGAACAATATATCAGAAAATTCATGATGTTGACCCATGAAGAAACCTACCCAGATGTTAACCAGTTCTATTCTCACTGTGAACTAGGAACTCATAGCCTTGTACCAGACTAAGCAAGCTTAAAAAATACCAATACTTTTCATCAGTAGCAACAACTACTTCAATTCTCACTGTGAACCAGGAATTCATAGCCTTGTACCAGACTAAGCAAACTTAAAAAATGCCAATACTTTTTATCACTGAGAACAACTTCCAAATTTCTATTTAGCTTTGAGCAGAGTGGAACCATAGCTCTTTGGCTAAAAGGAAACAGCTTTTGAGGATTTAAAAAATATTTCAAATCTTTTCTGATCTGTTTAATGTTTAAGGTGTTTTTGAAGTCTAATGTCTTATATTGAAGTTTTCTTTTTTTTTCTTTTACCTCTGATATTTCTTTTGGCAAAGCATTTTCTTTATTCTATTTTTCATTGACTTTTTATTTAATCCACTCCTCTTTCTGACTTCCTGTCTGATTCCTCTTTGCCATCTGGATTTTGTTTCATTTGGATAAGTATTTTTTATTTCAAACTGTCCCAAACATCTCCACATATAAATGTTGATCAACTATTTTTTTCTGTATTCTTTTCTTAACTCTGAAGTTAAATGTGTTTCACGTGTGTTTCTTGCTCAAATGAAACTTTAATTTCAGCCTTTCTTCTGTGAATCTTTATTTTAATAATCTTTTAGCACTGCCTCCTGCATACCACCACAGGACTAAACAGTCAAAAACACAGATGGGGCCTAGCTTAGTCAACTATGACTTGAATAATTTTCTTTTTAATGTTTCTCTTCTGTGATGTAACTTACTTTATACTCAGTAAATCTTAGGAGATAATTATTTATATATATAATACATTCACACACACACACACACACACACACACACACACACACACACACACACACACACACACACACACACACTTTCTCTGTCAGTTGAAGCTGTAGAATACACCAACTGCTTCTCTGTAGAGAGGTAAGACCCCCCACCCCACCCCTGAGTGTCCTGGATATGAAACTAAACAATCTGATGGTGAGGTTACAGTAACGCTAGAGTTTTGGGGAATACAAAGTTCACTCTGACTCAGAGTGGTAGCACCTGATAGGGTTGTATCTATGGGTCAAATGGAACTAAACTGTGTACTAATGCTAAACTGAATTGTTTGAAATACAACTATTTTGACATTGAACCTGTGTATTTATGCTAAACTGAATTGTTTGAAATAGAACTGTTTATATGTATAAAAAAGGATTTGGCATTAAATAACCAACAATGGTTGATGTGCCATTAAATCAAACCAAACCAAACACACATGTACACACTTCATACTTAAAAAATCTGGCAAGCATTTTTCTATATAAAAAAGTTAAACTGTAAACATTTTATGATTTATTAAAATAATCTATACATAAATCTAAATTATAATAATAATGGGATAATCCCTAACAGGATTATTTACATATGGATTAACACTTCTACTTAGAATCAGAATGTAGTGTCTGTGCACTCTACAAAGAATCAAAGTGTAGTATCAGTAGCCATGGAAATAAAAGCATATAATATAAAATACATAAAATCAAATACTGATTTTTAAGCCAGGCATGTCTTCAATTAAAGATAAATCTCCTAAACTCCATTCTTTTCATCAGATTAAGCTAAGTGCCTATTGAAGCTCCAGTTCTAAAGCTATGGAGAGTGAATAGTTATACCTTCATTGTCATTACTCCCAGGTCCACTCTGACCCTGAGTAGTAGTGCCTGTTATGATCAATGATAAATTTACCGTTCAAATTTTGCATAAAATAAATAAAAGATTATCTAGATTAAATTATATCTAAATATCTTAGAAGAGATGTTTTTGCAACTGTTTATATAATAAAATTTACCATAGAAAGTAAAATTTTCATTCACTCATGAATCCTAAATATAATATGAGAGCTAAAAAATAATTAAAGTTTGATTTTAGTACAGACTACACTTGAACCTAAATAATCAGTTTCAACTTTTCTTATTGCTTACCACTGACTTTACCACTACTCCACTATTCCAGCATTTTCTTTTAATCAATTTGGGGAGAATCCCCATGATTTAATAGCTAAAAAGTTGGACTGCAGCCTTGAAGTAAGCAAGTTTAAACTCCAATCATGCAATTGCATTCACTTTCAGACAAATGAAAAAGGCCTGAACCCTATTATCTCCCTAGCTATGGATTAAACAGT
The DNA here is from genome assembly GCA_963585895.1 of Sepioteuthis lessoniana. Classification (NCBI taxonomy): domain Eukaryota; kingdom Metazoa; phylum Mollusca; class Cephalopoda; order Myopsida; family Loliginidae; genus Sepioteuthis; species Sepioteuthis lessoniana. The sequence goes on along the minus strand of CAUZXS010004762.1, from coordinate 140,735 downwards.
ATCACAGCTGTTCTTCTCCAAGGATGACTTTGGCATTAAATAACCCATGAAGGTTGATATGCCATTAAATGAAGAACAAATCAAAGAAGAATTTCTATACTGACAGCCAAATATTTCTAGAGTTAGCAAAAAAATTGAATGAATAAACATTGAATTTTGCCATTTTTAAGCCTAAAATTAAAACCTAAAGTTAGTTTCAAAACATTAAACTTTGTTTTTGAAAATTTCTGTACTTAGTCTATTTGTTATGCTTTGAAAATCAATAAAAAAGGTCCATGATCAGAAATTAATATAAACATTACAGATAAAATTGAGTCATTATATGTATAATGTAAATAGAATAGGGTGATTGCATTTATAGTGTAAACACTACTAATGATCATATACAAATGCACTGGAAATCAGAAAGAAAAGGATTGTCAGTGGCAGAAACAAAGACAAGCATTACTGGTAGAATATTACAATTTTGCTTGGCTCTATTCTTTGGACAAAGTGTAGTATACTACCTCTGAATCTTGACAAATAAGAAAGAACACATATATATTAGAATTTAATCTTATTTTGTTATTCTTTGACAGTGATGCTTATGTGGAGCAGGAGAACAGTCAGAGAGAGTTTGCTCATACAAAGGAGTTGTTAGGAGTTGAAACAGTCACCTGGAACTGACTTCAGCCAAAATTCTATATATAGTCTTAAAACTCCCAAGTGACTCACATGTTCATGCCTCTTCACCCACACTGTTTGTTTTTCATTGGCCATGGTTTACACCAACACAATGCTTGTTCTCCATTGGTCATGGCTTACACCCATACATTGCTTGTTTTCCAGTTTTTACTTTGTTGATTTTATCTATGGCTGGATGTATCTGTCTAAATCTGCCGGGTTTGAGTACCTGACGATTCAGCTTAAGATGTGGACTACTAGACAGCCTGTATTGTTTGTAGTGGTGAAGGCTTATGTGTTACCAACCAGAGCTTTTAGATGAGCTGATAACAGAATTATGGCGCACCAGAATTCCATCAAAAAACATACCCCAGGATTTGAATTCAGAGTCTTTCCTTCTCTTAGATCAGTTGCCTTTCTAAGGGTAAAGAGTGCCCTAGTATTTACTCATAGCTGGAAGGAGGGAGAGAAGAGAAAGATTCATGCTTTTCTGTGGGACATTAGCATGAAATACAAACAACCATTGAGTCCATATCCTTTGATAACAACTATTATGCTAAAAACATCTTCATAATGATTATATGTATGTAATCTGGGGAGGAGGAATTTCAGTAGCCTAGTGGTTGGCATACTGTATTGTGACCTCATAGTTAGCAAGTGTTATGTTTTGACCTTTTGATCCAGCCAAAAATGCCATTCAAGGTCATGCACCGGAAGGAAGTGACACATTCTAATGGCAGTTGAGAGGAAATCGCGTGGGCGGAAATTGGCTGATGAAATGGGACGAGCTAAAAAATTCCATGATACTCTCATAGACTGATACTATTTACCAACCCCTCCGCTCGGGCAGGATATGACACAAGGTCAATTTTTAAGCGGAGTTTAACAGGTTTGAATTCAGAGTTTTCCTTCTCCTAGACTAGTTGCCTCACCAAGGCTGAAGAACTTAGTCAGTCCTACTATTTACCCATAGTTGGAGGGAGAATAAGGGGGTTCATACCTTTCCCAAGGGTATTTGCCCGAAAGTGAACGTAATAGCGCGACTGGAGTACGAACTCGCGTACTACGATTCCGCAGTTCATCGCTTTAACCATTACACCACGAGGACACCCTCTCATAGACTGATACACCAGAAGAGAGTGACCTCCGAACTGCATGACAGTTATTTCTGCTTGATGACGATTAAACATGCGATTTCAGAGATCGAGTGGGCGATCGAGTGGGCGTTGAACTATTATATAGCTCAGTCAAGACGGAAGTCAAGCCAGTTGAGTTCGACGGGCAGTTGCAGACAGTTGGGGTTCCTGGGAGATCAGACGGAGATAGACGAGATGTGGTAAGGAAAGCCACATCAGGCCGAAGGGGCCATTTGGGCCCTGATGAGTTGGGGTCCAGAGAAGATGCTGATAAGATGTAATAAAGAAAGCCATTATCCAGCAGAGTGGGCCCTGGGCCTCCAGTTGAGCAGCCCTGGAGAATGAGAAAGACACAACGCTGACGGCCATAACAGTGGAGGTCAAAATGTTACAGTTTATGTTCGGTCTCCCACACCCTCTCACAGTAAAACCCCACACAACCGTTTTGAACCCTTACAAATAAAGTGAGAGGTAAATATTTTTTATAAAGAAGTCTTCCTGCGTCTTTATCATTGCATGCGTCTTTATTATTGTGTCGTTATGATGCTGTAGATGACAATATAACAGCAAGTTCAAACTCCTGTAGTGCTATTATGAGGGACGGTCAAATAGAAGCAGTCAGAGACACAAGATGTTTTTTTTTTTCTTTATAGTCCCTTTTGACATTATTATGCTTGGTTCAATGATGCAATCCCATCACTGAAAAAGTTGGTATCCTGGTCCCTTAAAATCTCCTCCACAGCACATATGATCTCATAATTATTTCTGAAATGGTGACCATGCTGGTGGGATTTTGAGTTTAGGAAACAGAAAGAAGACAAATGGAGCTAAGACTGATGAGTAAGGGGGATGGGATAGCAATTCAAAGTCACAGTTGTCTGCTTAGTCCACTGCAACCTGAGCAGTGTGAATAGGTGTGTTATCCTGGAGCAAAAGTACACCTTCCTTTAGTTACTGCAGACATCACCTTACCAACAGATACTGCCTGCTTGAACTTCCACATGGATGAAGAACTTGAGTGTTTCTACTATTTGCTTTGAATCTTTGATTCATGTTTCAATTGGTTAACCTAGCTTTCATCTTGAGTTACTAATCTGTAGTAGAAATTCTTTGGGTTAGTCTGGTAGGGAGTCAGAAGTGTCCAAGAAATGTCAACCCTTTTCAGCTTGTCCACTAGCATCAGCATTCTTGAGATCCATCTTCCAGACAGCATCCTCAAGATTTCAGTTAAAACAGTAGACCTAACCAGAACTAATTCCTAAGGACTTAGCTATCTGCTGGGCAATAAGATGCCTGTCATCCAATGTGACACTATGTAGGTGGTCCGCCAAGCAGACGATCCCTTTGTCTGTTTTGGTGAGAAACCAGACAAAGGGTTTGGACTCGAGATTTCTGATGAGACCGGAAGTGGGGTAGGAAAGGCAGGTCCGAGAGAAGCCAGAGAGGCAGTTGGCAAAGGGAGACGCAGAGCGGCAGTAAACAATGGACAAAAGAAGAGAACAATCAGTGTGAGGTAGAGTCCAGGGGCAGTGAGGAAGACAGACAAGATGAGTTTGCAGTCCTGATTCGACAACGGTCAGCAGTGAGGAAGACGGTCAAAGATGAGTTGGCATTCCTAGTAGCTTATGGAAGTTTCGCGCAAATACACGCTAGCATTAGTCTACAAATCCACAGGGAATGCAGTGTCACAAAACTACCCATCTTGCACTTTGAGTTGACCCAAGCCCATATTGTTTGTTTGACATTTGTTCTTTTTCTCCCACTCCCGGTTGTATTTTTTGTGGCCGTAAAGAAATGTGAGATACCCCAGTGGACCACTAGATGAATCACTGGCCAAGACTTGAAATGGTTTAAAGAAGTTGATGTATTCAGGGCCGCAAGGGGTGTTATCACACCAAAACCTTATGGTGGATGGCATCAACTTGTTCATAAGGGGGTTAAGGTTTTTGTGATGACCTCACTGAGGGTTATCTGTGCTGTTCCTGCTTCACTTGAATTCTGATGCTTTCTTCACACTTGCATAAAAAGGGAAGTCCTCAGCAAGTATCAGTACTAAGACCTCATGGATTTCTTAGGGTGTCATACATTTTTTTTAAATTCATGACTGTTCATGCTTCTGTTTTGTACATTTTGTAGGTTTGTCTCACACTTCTCACCTATGTATTGGCCTAATCTGTACAGAAATTATAACAGAAAGTTATAGTGTCTTACCACAATAAAAATGTTCAACTATGACTCTTCTTTTTGGGTGAGGCTTAAAACTTTTTGAATGATCCTTCTACATTTGCTATCAGACTAATAACTTTGGAAAAATATGAACTCCCTTATTCCAACAGCTATGGGTTAAATAGTACCACTACTGTTCTTCTGCAATGATAGATTTGGCATTAACTAACCCACCAAAGTTGAGATGCTATTAAAAAAAGGAAATCAAAGTAAATGTATGTAATCTTTAAATATACTTGATAGTATTATCTTAACAAGTCCATACACAATGATATAATCCCTATCTCTTTAATTATAACAATTTATGACATACTAATAAAGTTTTTATGGACAAAGAATATGTATAAATGCTTATGTTTGCTTGTTGGTGGTTTATTGAGGAAGGACAGTGACATTATTCTAATTTTGTCATCTAATCTAAACAGAAATTACAACAAGAATAACTAGTCTTGCGGAGATTTTGACGGGTTGATCACTGTGTTGTTTGACAGAGTAATATCTGGGTGCCAACAAAACATTTACTGACATAATAATAAATCATACTAGTTAATCACTAGGCCAGTAAGTGTCAGATATTACTTATCCTATATTTTTGGACAAAGCAAGTCTTCCTCACTTCACTCTTGCCAGAGTTACATTGTTAGAGAAAAGATTTCAGGATAATTTTAAATTAATCAAAATATTTATTTTAAATCAAATCATTGAATCTTTTTTAAATCAATTAAAATTTTTATTTTCAAATTGAATCATCAAATATTCTTAAATCAATTACATTTTTTGAATCAATTAAAATTTTTATTTTTCAATCAAATCATCAAATCTTTTTTAAATCAATTAAATCTTTTTAAAATCTATGAAAATTCTTATTTTCAAATCAAATCATCTAATCATTTTAAAATCAATTACATTTTTTTAAATTAAAATTTTTCCTTTTAATTCAAATCATCAAATCTTTTAAAAATCAATTAAATCTTCTTAAAATCAATTGAAATTAAAATCAATTAAGATTTTTACTTTCACATTGAATGGTCATATCTTTTTAAAATATCAGAAATTTTAACAGTGACAATTTCTCAACATGAAAAAAGAGCCAATGTGCATTTGATAAACTTTTTTATGAATATGAATTCTCTTTTCATTTGTATGTCTTCAATAACAAAATATGTTTGTATTTGTTCAAATCTTTGCACAATTTATCAATGAATATAAAAAAACTTGAGCAACAACACAGCAAGTAACTTTGGTTCTTCCTTCATCTGTGGAATCTCATTCCCTCTCCAAAATTGCAGTTTCTACATCTCGTCCCTCAACCACCCTCCATGGATTCCAGAATCTTAGCAATCAATCCAAACTTCCTTAGGTTAGCCACTACCTCTTCTGTTTCATTGACAATGATATCATCAATGTACAGACTAACAGCGCTGTCTACCTTCTCCATCTTCTCCAATATCTGCAGAAAACATTTTGTAACTCCAATTTGAAGAAAAAAAATTGTATTAATTTGTTGATCAATGCTTTATTCAATCCTTTATATCTTTATCCACTACCGTGTAACTCACTAGATTTACTTCTATGGCAAGGAGCATAGTTTTAGGCTTACCTTATTATTGAAGTTCTGGCAATTAAAGCAAAATTTCTTCAACCATCTGGTTACAGTAATGGGATCAACAGTGCCTTCACCTTTCCCACAACAAATGTTTTTAGATACTTTCATGGCGTTAAGGCTTAGTTAAATCTTGTAACACATTCATTGCACATTCATCTGTACAGCTTTCAAATCACACACAGATTGAAACAATTCACAATGCATCTGTGCATCTACTACCACTATAATACAACCAACCACAGCAGGTACTTACTATAACTTGAACTGCTTGAGTTACATGATATGCATGCTGCTTGTACCAAAATATTGCAAAACTTTAGACTCACCCAATTATATCAGTGCAATAAAAGACTGATAACCAATATCTTCCTTAAGATTGTCGACATAAATTTTGGAGCTGAGTTCATTCCAAACCCCAACCTTGTGAGACAATAGGTTCTTTACTTATACCTGAGCAATTGGTACTTCCAAAGACTTTTTTGCCCACTCAGCTGGGGCGATAGAATTCACTGACTGCACCTCTGCAGAGGGGTAAGACCCCCCCCCCACAATAGGTGTCCTGGATATGACACTAAACAATCTGATGGTGAGGTTCCAGTAATGCTGGGGCTTTGGGGAATGCAGAGCACCCCTTCATTGCCATTACTCCCAGGTCCACTCTGGCCCAGTGTAGTAGCACATGATAGGGCCCTATCTATGGGTTAAATAGAACTAACGGCACACTTATGCTAAACTGAATTGTTTGACTAAACTGAATAGCTTGAAATAGAAATATTTTTGACAATTAAATTGTACTTACATTTAAAGTGCATGCTTATGCTAAACTAAATTGTTTGAAATAGAACTGATTATTTACATAAAAATGGATTTGGTGTAAATAGCCAACAAAGGTTGATATGCCATAAAACCCTAACAACCAACCAAAGATTTTTGCTCACCCTGAGTTGTAAATTGGCTGATTTCAAGTCCACCATTTTGGACACTCCAGTCATCCTCCTCCACCTCCTCAATGTCTCTCTGCATACATCTACAATTTCTCCACTCGTATGGCTCTCAACATGATTGTTCACCTTGTGAAAGAAATACATTCCTTACTTTACCTTTCATCAGTAGCAACACTGCCATCTGCAATAAAAACAGGTTCACTAAGTGAAGCTTGTATAGTTTCTTTTGTGCAACAAGTTTGTCTACTTTGTTTAAGTAAACTGTAAACTTTAACAAATTCTGCTTTGTTTGTTTAGAAAGACTAAAAACTGCTGGCAAAATCAGAAAAAGCAAAAAATTGAAATCAGCTAAGTAACATCAATAAACATGAAAATTGTCTGTTTTTTATCTTCAGCAAAAATAAGCAATGAAGATAAAATACAGGATGAAATTTTTCTTTGATAAACAAATCAGAACAAATCCTTCTTCTAGACTAAGGCTTAAGAACCCAGTCTTTTTTCCATAATAGTTGGAAGGAGAAGAGAAGGGCATCTCAAGGGCATCAATTTGGAGAAGAAAGGGCATCAGTTGGTAGGAGAAGACATGGGCATTCCAAGTTGGAAGGAGAAGAAAAGAGCATCTCAATGATATCAGTTAGAAGGAAAAAGGAAGGGCATTCCAAGTTGAAGAGAAGAGATGAGATGGGCATCAGTTGGAAGGAGAGGAAGGGGAATCCCAAGGGCATCAGTTGGGAGGAGAAGAGAAGGGCATCCCAAGGGTATCTGTTGGGAGAAGATAGGGCATCAGTTAGAAGGAGAAGAGGACATCCCAAGGTCATTCCAAGTTGGAAGGAGAAGAGAAAAGGTCATCCCAAGGGCATCAGTTGGAAGGAGAAGAGAAGGGCATCCCAAGGGCATCAGTTGGAAGTAGAAGAGAAAAGGGCATCCCAAGGGCATCAGTTAAAAGGAGAAGAAAAGGTCATCCCAAGGGCATCCCAAGGGCATCAGTTGGAAGTAGAAGAGAAAAGGTCATCCCCAGAGCATCAGTTGGAAGGAGAAGAGAAGGGCATCCCAAGATCATCAGTTGAAAGTAGAAGAGAAAAGGTCATCCCAAGGGCATCAGTTGGAAGGAGAAGAGATGGCATCCCAAGGTCATCAGTTGGAAGGAGAAGAGAAGGGCATCCCAAGGTCATCAATTAGAAGTAGAGAAGGGCATCCCAAGGTCATCAATTGGAAGGAGAAGAGAAAAGGTCATCCCCAGAGCATCAGTTGGGAGAAGAGAAGGTATCCCAAAAGCATCAGTTGGAAGGAGAAGAAAAGGGCATCCCAATGGCATCGGTTGGGAGAAGAGAGGGCATCAGTTGGAAGGAGAAGAGAAAAGGGCATCAGTTGGAAGGAGAAGATAGGGCATGCCAAGGGCATCAGTTTGAAAGAGAAGAGAAAAGGTTATCAAGGGCATCAGTTGGAAGGAGAAGAGAAAAGGTTATCCCAAGGGCATCAGTTGGGAGAAGAGAGGGCTTCCCAAGGGCATCAGTTGGAAAGAGAAGAAAAGGGCATCCCAAGGGCATCAGTTGGGAGAAGAGAGGGCATCAGTTTGAAGAAGAAGAAAAGGGCATCACAAGGGCATCAGACTGGAGAAGAGAGGACATCCCAAGGGCATCAGTTCGAAGGAGAAGAAAAGGGTATCCCAAGGGCATCAGTTGGGAGAAAAGAGCGTATCAGTTGGAAGAAGAAGAGATGGCATCCCAAGAGCATCAGTTGGAAGAAGAGTGATGCTCTTGGAATGCCGTTTCTTCTTCTTCTTGGAAGGAGAAGAAAAGGGCATCCCAAGGGCATCAGTTGGGAGAAGAGAGGGCATCCCAAGGGCATCAGTTGGGAGAAGAGAAAAGGGCATCAGTTGGAAGGAGAAGAGAAAGGCATCCCAAGATGACATCAGTTGGAAGGAGAAAAGAAAGGCATCCCAAGAGAGCATCAGTTGGAAGAGAAGAGAAGGGCATCCCAAGAGGGCATCAATTGAAGGAGGAGAGAAGGGCATCCAAAGGGCATCAGTTGGGAGAAGAGAGAGCATCAGTTGAAAGGAGAAGAGAAGGGCATCCCGAGGGGGCATCAGTTGAAGGGAGAAGAAAGAGCATCAGTAGAAAGTGAAACGCAAACAGTTTTGTCAAGGATTTGAACCCTGGTTGCCAAATTTATGATGAATTCTATGATGAATTATCAATATGCTAAGTTTTGCCTCCAAGTTAAAAATATATAACAACACTTTTGATATATACTGTTTGGTTTCATTTGTTTAATGGCATATCAACTATTATGGATTATTTAATGCCAAAATCAGCCTTGTTGAAGAATAGTAGTGGTACTATTTAACCCATAGCAGGGGCGGATAAAGGAGTTTGTACTTTTCCCAAGGGTATCAGTCCAACTGGGCCATTGGCCTAATCAGTAGAGTGTTTGCCAATGGTCTGGGAGATTGGGGTTCAATCCCTGGTCTAGTCATACCAAAGACTCAAAAAATGGTACTTGATGCCACCTTGCTTAACACTCAGCACTATAAGGTATGGATCAAGGGTAAAGTGGAGCAATCCAGGGAAAGGAGTAGCACCCTCCCCTACACCTTGGTGTAGTAGCAATCGAAAAGAGAGCCTTCGGGTTACCCTCAACTAAAGTTACCAACTTTATTAGTCCAAAAGTGAATGTAATAGAGGGACTAGAGTTCAAACTCACTTACTATGATGTCCAGTACTTTAGCCAGTACACCATAAGGACTTCCCCAACATAGATTGTATCGGTATCTTATTTTCTCCTGCTTGTGTTTTCCAATTAAAATTAAAATACAATTGATATATACACAGGGTATTTGGCGCTTCAGTTTAGAGTAACTATGAGCAAATTAGTCTTGTAGACTACTCTAGTAAGATTGATCTTCATTTAGTGCTCCTAAATCATGGCCCAATGCCAGACTAAATTGAGCTTACTGAATATTAAAGGCTAGCTTGCTGCAGAAAAGTTGTTACCAAGTTATTTTCAAAAACCTTTTCTACTTTATCTTTTGTGGGTGCTTCACACTTACTGCCTTGTGCCATACTTAACTAATATTGATATCAATATAGTAGGCATTTAATAATTTCAAGTATGTATTTATCCAAATTACCTATTAAAATTTGGATGTAACACAAGGTCAATTTTTAAACAGAGTATTGCTAGTTTGAATTCAGAGTTATTATCACCTAGAGTCCAGTCTGCTATACTATTTACTCATAGCTTGGTGAAGAGAGGGATTCATACCTTTTCCAAGGGTATTAGCACGAAATGCACACAGTTTTGTCCAGATTTTGAGCTGAGTCTATTTACTATGATAATAACTGCTATACAACTCACACCTCTATAATTTCATGTAAATCAGTTTATTTCTATGATAATTGTTGGTTGGTTGGTTGGTTGGTTGGTTTTACGGCGTATCAACCCTTTTTAGGTCATTTAATGACAAATTAAATTTCAAACAATTCAGTTTAGTGTCAGTATAGTTTTTGTTTACACACTGTTAAATTTATTTCAAACAATTCAGTTTAGCATAAGTACACAGTTTCATTGTCAAAACAGCCCTACTTCAAGCAATTCAGTTTAGCATAAGTACAAAGTTTAGTTCTATTTGATCCATAAATAGGACTCTATCAGGTGCTACCACTCCAGACCAAAGTGGACCTGGTTGTGATGGCAATGAAGGGGTACTCCACATTTCCCAAAGCTCCAGGATTACTGGAACCTTACCATCAGATTGTTTAGTGTCATATCCAGGACACTCATTGGGGAGGTTCTTACCCCCTTGGCAGAGAAGCAGTCGGTATATTCTACAGCCCCAGCCAACTAATGATTTGTTTCAGATGTTTATAATTATTATTATCAGCTGTAGCAGTCCTTCAAAACAAAAATAACTGACCCCTTTAAATAAATGAGATTATGTTTAAATGTGCCATTGATGGTTTCATTGATATTTGTAGGAAGCAAGCAAAACAGATTAAATACTCAGGTACCAATTCCTCACAAGACCACTGAATTGCTTTATATGTAACTACAAGTTTTAGTTCTTTATACTCTTTCTTTCAACCAGTCATCTACTATTAGGCTGATGCAAAAGTTCCTAGTGACATCTTTTGCACAATGTTAGAGAAATCTTAGAAGTGTTTTTGAAGCTTATACTGCTCTATATTTATTTGTTGTACATTGTTAGGTAGGAGCCAAGCTTAACATAATGCTTATCATCATAGGACATGGAATTGGTTGTTTTCTTTACAACTCCTTATCAATAATAGAACACGAGAGACATTCATCCACCATATTTATTCTAACTACTGTTGCAACCACAAGACCAGGAACATGACTACATATTTACAACTAGCAGGTTAGATAACTCAGACTTCAACATTGGTGACCCAAGTTCAAATCCCAGATGAGGCTATTAGCATTTCACTTAGTGCTAATGCCCTTAGGAAAGGCATGAATCTATCTGTTCTTCCCTCAGCTTTGGGTCAATAGTAGGGTAGTCTGTGTTCTTTCGCCCTGATTTGGCAATCAGTCTAGGAGAAAGAAAACTCTGAATTTAAATCAGCTGTACTTAAGACTTGACCTTGTGTCACATCCTGCCTGTGATAGAGAGGTGGGGTGAGTAAACACATACATTGTTTGGAAATTTTCAGAAACTAGAAAAATGTTTCATATGAACTTACAAAAAGAAGGACTGGTTCACATTAAAATGTTTGCCTTCCTTTACTTGCTCAATTCAGAAAATAAGTTATTATTCAACAAGATTTTCAACATTGAAAAAAAAAATTCCGAGAATCTATGCAAAAAATCATGAATAGATTCAGGACTTTAACATTTGAACCAAAAAAAAAAAAAAATGAGGGAAAACTATTTCTGCGTTTCTTGCGATTCAAATAAAAGTCTTTCTAACAAATTACAGGAATTTTTTTCAGCACAATGTAACAGTGACTAATTGGAATGACATGCCAAAAAGAAAAGTTTTCGATATGAAGAAGTAATTTGTTTCAGTACAGTGCTGATTAAAAATATTATGCATGAAAATGACTAAAGAGCTGGAATGAGACATTCTTCCATGTTTTCTCAAGACCTGTCTCCTTCAAGCTATCACTTGTTTCACTCATAAAACACCTATCATCTGATCAACAGTTTCAATAAAGATATAAAAAAATCCTTCAAGAATTAATCAAGTCAAAACCAGAAACATTAGTCTATAATGAAATACACTATTCACCAGAATGGCTAAAGGTAACAAAGGACATTGCAAAATAATGAAGCTATAAAGTTATATAAAAAGAAAATTGTCAAAAAATGTTGGAAACTTTTGAATCATCATCATTATATATATATATATATATATACATATATATTGATGCTTTGGAGAAAAGATTAGGTGAAAATATATCAGAAAATTTTTTTTAAATTCTCAATGCTTTATATATATATATATATATATATATATACGATGAACAAGAGTGATAAGACAAATAGGAATATTTCTTTTGTGGTATTTTTTTACCTCGGTTCAAACAGTAACTGCTGGGCACTAAAGATAGGTGTTTGCAACATGCATTTATCTCAACCCCAAAGCAAGCACCTCAGCTCAAACTATTATGTTTTAATAAATGTTTCACTTAGCCTGGTACTTAATGGTTGAAATGGTAGACTCTCTCTCTCTCTCTCTCTCTCTCTCTCTCTCTCTCTCTCTCAGTGGATGTATCCTGAAGCAGATTGCCTGAGCTTTTTTTAACAAAAGAATATCTAGTTAGGTGAAATCAACAATAGATCTAGGAAGTGATACAGAGAAATTTTTGGTTCTATCCCATTAGATTAGGGCCAGAATTATCAATATGAACTCACCTTAAAGATGGCTATTTCATTATATTATGTTGAGTCAAAAGTTTTGCAATATTTTGGTAATGTGAAGCATAATTCAGCAGCTCCAGATGTAAAATATACTGATGCAGGGAAATACAAAACACTGACGACTCTCCGTTGTTCAGGTATGAAACGTTTATTAACTTCCTAACATTAGTTTTTCGAAACGAGGAGAGAGAGAGAGAATTTTTACTATGCTGACTGTACTATCTGACCCAACAAATGCGCTGTGCATCCCGTAGCCCCCAGCTGGACTGGTCCGGCCCAGAGTCAGATCTCAACTAACTCTTTTTCAAAATCACCAAATTCTCAGCCCATCACTTCGAGGCATGATGTCATTCACACCCAAGTCTCATTTCCTATCTGGGGTTTTATGATGACATTTGTGATTGTCATATCCTCTGCGCGCGAGCGTGAACCGTACTCAATGTGTGTGCACCTGCACTAAGAGCCAAATAGTTCAAAGCCCAACCAAACCGAATGATAAAATATCATTAACGAAAAATTATTAATATAAAAAAATCATTCCGTAATTATATAACACAAATGCTTTTGCCAATGTGCTGAAGGTGATGAACCACACTGTACAGTGAGATGCTGAACTCGCCTGATACTCTCTGAGTGCAACTCACCAGATTTGCTAAAGCTGAGAAGGTGATGAACCACACTGGACTGTAAGATACCAAGCTCACTTGATATTCCTTGAGTGTGAATGAGAAATTTATTGATTTCTATTCTAAAAAAATGTTTTCATTTTTTTGGAAAAAAAATAAACTTGAGAAGATGTAATTTTTGTATCCATATTTTTGTATTGATTGACCAATCAGCACTTTCACACAAGTTTTAAAATTCTTTGAGAAATCATAGACAAAAATATTTGACTTTCAGTAAAAATATTTGAAGGATCAAAACCCAAAATGATTTAAGAAATCTTTTCCATCCCAGATTGCTAAGAATATATTTTTAACCAGTTAGAATCATAGATAAATCATTAACATTCTTATCTAATTTCAAGCTAACTTCAATTTTATAAATAAGTGAAGAAATAAATATTTTCTTCTGTATCTACTCAATTACCTTTTGATTTATTTTTTTGAATAAGAATCTAAATTTTTTTCTTTCAAGAATGCTTTTAATTCCAACATTTTAAAATTATCTGGAATTGAATGAATATGTTATTGTTATTATAGATATTATTACTGCTACTCCTAGTGGCAACACCCCACAAGACACCAACTGTACGGCCACCTGCCTCCTATCACGAAAACTATTCAAGTTAGACAAACCAGACATGCAGGACACTGCTGAGAAGCTGGGACGAACTCATAAGTGATGTACTCTTATGGACCCCCACACATGGCCGTGCAAAAGCAGGACGACCAGTATGAACATACATTCAGCAACTATGTGAGGATGCGGGATGTTGTCCAGAAGACCTGACTGAGGCGATGAACAATAGGGAAAAGTGCTACCAGCACGACATGATGATGATGATGATGATTACTGCTACTACAATCTAAGCTTGCTGATGAAAATTCCAGTTGTAATGGCATACATGTTTAAGGCATAAATATCTTTCTTTCTACCGAGTGACACACTTACGCAAAGATCTTATACACTCACCAAATTAATCGATTTAAAACTAAATAAAACTACTATATTTCATGTATGAATCTTTACTTTCTCTCGTAAAGAATATACACTCTGATTAACATTATTTTTTCTTACAAGAAAACATTTTGTAACTCCAATTTGAAGAAAAAAATTGTATTAATTTGTTGATCAATGCTTTATTCAATCCTTTATATCTTTATCCACTACCGTGTAACTCACTAGATTTACTTCTATGGCAAGGAGCATAGTTTTAGGCTTACCTTATTATTGAAGTTCTGGCAATTAAAGCAAAATTTCTTCAACCATCTGGTTACAGTAATGGGATCAACAGTGCCTTCACCTTTCCCACAACAAATGTTTTTAGATACTTTCATGGCGTTAAGGCTTAGTTAAATCTTGTAACACATTCGTTGCACATTCATCTGTACAGCTTTCAAATCACACACAGATTGAAACAATTCACAATGCATCTGTGCATCTACTACCACTATAATACAACCAACCACAGCAGGTACTTACTATAACTTGAACTGCTTGAGTTACATGATATGCATGCTGCTTGTACCAAAATATTGCAAAACTTTAGACTCACCCAATTATATCAGTGCAATAAAAGACTGATAATCAAAAACAACTTTTTTTTATCCAAGTTCCAAGATATCTCATAGGCAAAGTTGAACACCTGTTTTTTTAAGCTTTACCAATTCAAGTGTACGGTATCAGATTTATTTGTTTAGTATATCCTTTACACATTCTTCGGATTATTATTGTGGTATACTTGAGAAAAATGACTCACAATGGGTTTCCTCCATATTCTTCCCTATTTCAATGAAGTTCTGAAAGTGTTTCAAGAAGGGAAGGTATTCACATATTAGCCCTATATTCTACACAGTCATAATAAATGGTCACCTGATAGTTGATATGCCATTTTACAAAGAAACCATACCAAACCTCATATAGAATATTGTATTGGGAACCAGTGTCAAAACATGGAAATTAAAGTGTAATATTGAGATTGAAGGGCATACAAAGAAGAGTGACAAGAATAATAAAAAAAGTAAAAGATTACAGCTATAGGGAGAGATTAGCAAAATTAGGATTAACTACTTTACTAGAGAAAAGAATGAGAAATGATCTAATTGAAACTTTCTGAATTAATGGGATTTCTAGTTATGGTAGACATTTTTTCCACTTACTGGAGATTTACTGTCAAGAGAGATTTCAAAAACTAAGTCTACAAACCAATTGGGGTTTTTTAGTAATAGAAAAATATATCCTTGGAACAAATTGCCTAATCAGATCAAAAACAACCATAATGTGAAAAATTTTAAGATTAAATTGAATGATTTCAGAAAAAATGTTAAAAAGATATGGTAAGAAAACAAATTTAAGAGGGTATTTTTGGGAACTACTGGATGAATTACTTAATAGAATTTGATTTGTAAATAGATGTTGTATTAATAGTGTATATGTTCAGTGCAAAGATTTTTTTTAAAGGTTGCTGCGAGAAAATAGTAAAAAGTGGAGATGCCTGAGGAGGCAAAACAAAGAAACAAAGAAACAACAAATGATAATGATGATAATAATTGATGTGCTTGGAACAGTTCTCAAATGATAAGCAAGGAGATTGGAACAATTGTAAATCAGAGGAAGAATCAAGATCATTCACACCACAGGATTGCTGAGAATGGCCAAAATACTTAGGAGAGTTCTGGAGACCTGAGGAGACTTGCTGTCACTCAGACTCCATTAAAAGCTCACCAGCTAATGCTGGTATGAAATCTCACAAGGAGTAAAGTTATAAAACCAAACTAAATAGTCAAGAATTAAGGTGGGCATTTAACAAGAATATGAGGGTTATTTATATAATATAAATGAATTGCTAATGATTTAATTATGGAAAAGTATTATTTAATTGTAGAGATACCAGTGGTCAGAAGTTATCCTATTTGGCCTGGCACCATACTAAGTTAAGATATTTTGAAGGCACTAATGCCACGAGTTGGGCCACGAGTTGTTAAACCTTTCTTAAAATACAACTACTTATTTATAATAAAACTACATAAATAATTAATAAAAATCTTTTATACAATTTAATTAATCCTTAAATTGATATTCTAAGCAAAATTCTCTTTTTTGACAGATGCAACTGAATTAGTGATTTATGTAGCTCTAAGTATACATGACTTGTTATTATATTTTATTTGAATGCAACAATAACTGAAACAATTACTATAATGATTTTTATGAGAAAGAGAAATGAATATTATCAAGAAAAGATTTATTGGCATTGTGTTAATAGAAAATGTTGAATCATGCGAAATAAGGAAGATATTTTCCTAGTTTGAAAAGACATTATTTTTTTCTAATGTAAATATCATTTACCGGTTTTATTATCCATATACTTTTCCACTTCCTAAATGTCCCTAGGAGACATTCTGTGAGGTCCATCTTTGATGCCAATAACTTTGAAGTAATCTTTTGGGGAAAATAGTTTCATTTATTCATGTTAGAATGTCTTCCTGTGGCATCCCATGTTTCCTGATGTCTAAAATTACTCCAAGTTTAGGGTAAATTTGAGTTTCTTGATATTTGTCAGGAATGTTTAAGCACATTCTTTTAGTAGACCTTTTAACTTATGAACAGTAAAATGAAGAGTTTTTCAGTCATGTTGATTTCTTTTTCTTTTATTGAACATCTTTGATTATTAGTAAGTATGGTTGATGGCGAGTAAAGAATAAATCGTTTACAAAGGATTGTAAATTGACAACATGGAAAAAACAACTAAAATTAAGATAAAAGAAAAAAATTGATAAGAACTGACAATGCTTTAAGTAGGCAATTCAAATAATATCAAAGTGAATAGATTTAGAAAAAATTTTAATGGATTAGATGTTATCATATTAAAGAAAAAAAACTTCATAAAAAGTTTTTACTTTATTTGTTCATTCATCTTTCTGGTTTATTTTATTTTACTATTAGAAATCTTAGTAGCAAAAGAAAAATGTGTTTTGATATCTTTTTGAAAATTTTTTGAAAATAAATTTGTTTTGGATATGCCACTAAATAAAATGTTTGTTTTATCTATTTCATATTTGATTTCAATGCAAATAATTTCAATGCTTGTCTTTATATGATTGATTGTTTGATTGATCAACTAATCAATTGATTGATTGATTTTAACTCCATATCAATCTGTCTAAGGTCATTTTATGTCAAGAGGTTAGGGAATCTGTTCATTGTACATCCATGTTTATATTTTTGTGCAGTTGTTTCTGAATGTTGTTTGCTCAAATCAAATATGAACAATTCTTAAACAGTTCTATTGGACCCATAGATGAGAATCTACAAGATACAACCACTCCAGGTCAAAGTGGACATGGGAGTAATAGCAGTGAAGGGGTATTCCACATTTCCCAGGTTTCCAGAATTAGAGCCTCTTCATTAAATGCAGTTTAGTGTTATACTTAGGACACTTCTTTTTTTGCAGAGGGGGAGGGGAACTTTCATCTTTATATTATCGATAATATACTAAAATTGTACATAATTTTTAAAGAACAATATTTATCTAACAATATTAAACAGGAGGAAGATTACAGAGTTATATTCCAAGATTTAAAAAAAAATGTTCTCATATAATCCCCACCATTACAATAAATCCTCAATAGATATATATTCAAAAAATCAAATTTGATTGGAAATTTTATTTGAAAATTTCATAGGTATTTTTCACATTGTATAAATTTCATAGGTATTTTTCTCATTGTATAGATTTCATAGGTATTTTTCTCATTGTATAAAGTATGATAGAACTCATACAAGTTATTATTCTTGTTCACAATCACAAGTGCTAAAATTGTTTCACAGAAAGCTATGAAAAAATTTAACTCTGAGAATTTAATTATTTTTTGCAATAAATTTATTTTCAACATCTGCTGTATACATACTAAATATATAAGTATATTTTTATGATAGCCACATAATCCTGTATATGTTGTTGGTTGCATGCCTTGGATGTGCTGTCTGGGTTGGGCTACTTATCTGACTTCCCACCTAGTACGATTCAACACAAGGTCATTTTATTGTGGGGAGCCACACAAAAATCAAAACTGACGCATGGTTGTCACAAAAAATGCTTGATCCCGTTAATATTTCCCATTTTTGGATTTCCTCAGGAGCCAAGAAATAAACTCAGCTCTGCAAAGCAGGTATTGCCAGGATGAACAACCCTTTGGGACCAGGCAATCAGTTTTTCATTTTCCTGGTAAATTTATGCCTGGTGAGTATGTATGTGTTGTCTGTGTAGACTATATTAAAAGTTAAGGATTTCCAATTTATTATAATTTAATGCATTATACTCAGTTTACCATTCAGTAATCAGTTAATTTTTTTTTTTAATCTTAGACATAATACTAACATGCTTTTTAACCTCACAATACTATATGTATCGTGATGTCTATTTCTATGATGCCTATTTGCCATAGATACTGTTTCATGGCAACATTTGATAATAGATGATAAAGACAACAGAAATTCTTCTTCCTCTTAAGTCATTTCATGTATGCCATAGGTTATGGTGGTAGTAGGAGGGGGATAAATATAAAAATGAATATCATTTAGAATTTTTTTTTTGTTTTTATTCCATAAAAACTATAGTAAAATCTTAGGTATTTTTTCCCAACCCAGGATTCCTTCAGTTTCTTTGTAAGATATTTCAAAATATTTTCTTAAGCTGATGTGTGCTTTGATAATTTACTTAATAAACATTGTCTAACTGCCTACCTTGAGTAATTTACTCCCAGTATATACCTGACACCAATAACTTGCTAAAATTTCCTAACAGTGTAAAATTGCCTAATACTTTAGATAAGGACTAGTGTTCAACAGATCAAATTTAAAGTTTTATTTTTGACTGATGCTCTCATAGTGATAAGGTTTTTGTTGATTCTTTATTTTATAAACATTGACCTGCTGCCTATCTTGAGTAATTTACAGCCAGTATATACTATGAGAAATGTGCTCAATTCAATTAATATGCAAGGCTTTCTCTCTGCCCAGCCCAAGAAATTTTCTAGTAGTAACTGTCAGGTCTGGTAAAGTGGGTAGAGAAATGTATAAAAATAGAGGAGATAAAAAAGGGAAATGGAAAAGATTACTTTGTATCTGAAAGAGAAATGTGTATATATTTCTTAAAAACAAAAACAACCAGTTCCCACAAAGTAATTTATTTCAAGAGAAATAAATTTTACAAAATCCGGCTTTGCATATTCTTCCCTATGCTTGTCAAAAACATTGAATTTGAGGTAACAAAAATAATATACATTTGAGTAACGACAATATTATAACCAAAAAGAAAGAAGGGTATAAAGAAATATAATGACTGACTTGCTCAAAGCAATGCCATCAACCACTTACTATTGGCTTAACTTTTGTTAATGATAAAATACCTTTCTTTGGTATTTTATGTCAAAGTTCATTTTGAAGCCAATTTTTAGGGTTTTTTCTTCTTCTCAGTGTCTCCTTTTTGTGTAGAACCAACCTGGACAACCGTGTTCATGAAAACGAAGTTTACTATTTTTTTAAGAGTAGACCACTGCTTCCTCCTCTTAGATGAATATCTTTCTGTTTCAACACAAATTTTCTTCTATTGAGGCTTTTATCACATCTGACCGAGCCAACAGCTTCCTTTGTCAGTAAAAAGTCCACCTCCAGACCTTAGACTCAACTTTCTTTTGAAGGGGACAGCATACCAAACCCACAAATAGCCTGCAGTAGGCTTACTGTTTCAACAAGTAACAATAAAAAAAACCTGTAAGGAAAAGAGGCTTAGCCAATATGACTAATCAGGCCTATTTTGCTCAAGCTACCTTGATGAAGAAAAAAACTGCCTAAAACCAAAGACAAATAAACAAGAGCTTGCAAAGCAAAAAGAGTGAGCCTAGCAGAGCCTTCAGCTCTTGCTGAAAAAAAACAAAAGAAGAGGCCAGACCCTGGCAGGTCTCACTTAAATAATAGTATGGGTTGGGGCTAATGGCACCACTTCAAAACAGCCAATAAGATTCAAGCAGACATTAACAGCCAAATCTACAAATTTCAACAATACGTGACACCAATAACTTGTTAAAATTTCCTAACAGTGTAAAATTGCCTAATACCTTAGATAAGGACTAGTGTACAACAGGTACTGGACATTGGCATAATGGTTAGCGTGTTCGCCAATGGCCCGGGAGACCTGGGTTCAATTCCAGGTCGAGTCATACCGAAGACTCAAAAAATGGTACTTGGTGCTACCTTGCTTAACACTCAGCATTATAAGGTAAGGATCAAGGGTAAAGTGGAGCAATCCAAGGAAAGGAGTTGCGCCCTCCCCTACACCATGGTGTAGTAGCTATTGAAAAGGGAGACTTTGGGTCACCCTCGACAATGGTCGCCAACTTTACTTACAACAGGTCAGATTTTATTTTTGATTAATGGTCTTATAGTGATAAGTTTTTTGTTGATTCTTTATTTTATAAACATTGACCAGCTGCTTATTTCGAGTAATTATTTACAGCACATGTCTGGTATGTCCCTGCATACATTTATTCTGAACATCATTTTTCATCGAAAATTAAATCCATTCATTAATTTCTTTTTTAATGAATAGCAAATGTAAACAACTAGTGTAAAATAGTGAAACTAAACTAAATGTAAATATTGTAAGAATCTAAAATATACAAATAAAAATATAGTATATATAAAGTTAAAAGATTTAAAAGAATTTTAAAAACAAACTTTTAAATAGTTCAAACATTCTAAAATAGTTTTTGAATTATTCAAAAATAAAACAAATAACCACTTTTAAAATAAAGATTTTTAACTGTTCAAAGAATTAAACTAAATACCCACTTTTAAAATGTTCAAAGAATAAAATTAAACAATCAATTTCTTTAAAAATGTTTTTAAATTGTCAAAAAAATAGAGCAATTTTATGTTTTATTTGTGTAACTTGTTTGAACCAAAAACAGCAAGAAAAAGGCTTTAAAATTCATCCAGTAAAAAAAGTGTCAAAAATATCCATTCTAATAAAGTGAACATATTATGAATTAATCATTTCTTTTCTTGGAAAGAAAATTTTGAGATTTCTTGGATTCACATTTATCTCCAAATTTCTCTATGAATATTATAAAGATGTTTCGACCAATAGATGGCAGCAGCTGCATCTTAGAAGAATATAAGAGTCAACTCAGCAAAAAGTTGTCAGTTAGCTTGACTCATTTCTTTAAATGAAACAGAAAAAAATTTCATCAATGACAATTGTGGTCTCAGCTTCTAATACTTTATGATTCTATTTTATTGTGAAACTTTGTAAAAATTCACAATTTTATTGTGAAACATCTTTTTAATCAATTAAAGAACTGTGAACATTATGAATTTACTGTGAAAATCTGTCTTTTTCAGCATCAGAATATCTGCCAAAACATTCTTGCTTTTGAACAAAAAATCTATGAGTAAACTTACACCAGTCCTGAATATTTTTCTAGTTGCACACATTTATTCTTTATTTCATATATATATATATATATATATATATAACAGTATATGGTTATCACTATCTCTTGGTTTGTGGCAGACCAAATGCAGTATAATTTGGAGAGTGCTCAATATCTTTGATAGAGCTATTATATAATATATATATATATATATATATATATATATATATATATATATATATATATATATATATATATATATATATTTAATTGCATGGATGTTTATATGTGGCCACTGGTTTCATACTGACTTATACAACAATCATCAGACAGGAAAAGCTTTTTCTACTTGATGATTATCATATAAAGGTGGCATGAAACCGGTGGTTGCAGATAAGCATCCATGTTATTAAATACATATAAAAACTAATATATATTCATTTATTATTATATTATATATATATATATATATATATATATATATATATATATATAAGTGTGTGTGTGTGTGTGTGTATAATATATATGTATGTACATGTGTATTTGATCTTATATATGTATATAATATATACACGTATATATATATATATTACATATATGTATATAATATATACATTATATATATATGTGTGTGTGTGTGTGTGTGTGTGTGTGTGTGTGTGTGTGTGTGTGTGTGTGTGTATGTAAATATGAGCATATAGATGTGTGTAGACGTATATATATATATATATATATATTTATGTATATGTTTGTGTGTATGTATATATATACACATGTAGTATATACATATATATTAATATGTATATACAAATATGTATACACACACACACACACACACACACACATATATATATATATGTATACATATACATGCACACATATTTTTTTCATTTTTCATTTGCAGGCTTCCAAGAGGCTGGGAACACGTAGATGAGTTTTCAGTCCCCTCAAATTTCTGAACAATCTGCCACATAGCAGACATACATGAGTGCTGGTAGTACTTGGCACTGTATTCTTGTATTTTCTCAGATGACACACCAGATCTGCCCTGGAGAGAGACACAATCTTCTACATAAACTACATGTTGGAACTTCTCCACTTTGGATATTGATGGACTCAAATTTATCCTTTTGAATAGCCCGTTTTAATTTTTTGTGTTTAATCCGGGTGAACTCAAATTCTTTCACAGAAGGATAGTGGCTCTCCAGTCAGGTCACTCAGAAGATAGCTTCTTCCAGCTCTTCATGGGGATGGTAGTATTTTTTAAAGTGTCCTTGAGGCAGTCCTTAAACCTCAATTTGGGTTTTCACGTACGGCGTTTGCCAGTTGAGATTTCCCGAAAAATAATTGGTTCAGGATTCGGCAATTATTAATGAGACCTAGATGATCAGACCTGCGAAGGCGAGATTTAAGGATCAAACACTCAATACTCGGTAGGTGGCATCTTTCAAGTACTATGGTATCTGGGGTAAAGGACAACCACTTTATCCCTAAAATCCTGCGATGGCAGTTCTGAAGAAATCTCTCAAGTGTCCTGAAATGTCGCCAGTATACAACCCAAGTCTAACAAGCGTACAAAACCGTGTACTCAGCTTGGTAGAGATCTTAATGCTACCTTGGCTCCAAACCCTCTTCTCAAGCAAAGCAAAAGATCTGCTTGCTTTCTGCAACCTGAGAGAAATTTCCCTATCCAAAGAGTTATCTTGAGATAGTGTACTCCCAAGATAAACAAAGTGAGGCGTTTACCATACACAAAGATGACCGGATCCACAAAGCGCTTGTTCGGGGCATATTAATACATGATTAGAGTTTTATTTACATTAATGATCAAACCAAAGACTCTACAGGCTCCGGAGAAACAATTCATGAGGTTCTGCTTCTCTTCCTGTGTGTGTGTTACCAAGTCACAGTCACCTGCGTATAGCGGCTCCCGCATAACTGTGGACACCTTTGAACTTGCCTTTAGACATCTTATATCAAATATGTTATCGGATGTCCTGTAATTAATGTAAATGCCATTGAGTTAGATTTTAAAGCAATCTTAAAGATGACAGCAAAGAAGATTCCAAATAGTGATGGTGGGAAAATGCAGACCTGTTTTACACCATTCATAACTGAGACAGGTTCTGCAAGGGTAATCATTATCGGTGACCAAAGCATTCATATCGTCATGAAGAGATTGAATAAGAGCGATAAAATGGGAAGGACAACCCAAATTCCCCCAAACCCTCTAGAGCACCTCGCTACTGACCGTGTCAAAGGCCTTTGCAAGATTGATGAAATATTGATAGAGGTCAAGATTCTGCTCAATGCACTTTTCCTGTAGTTGGCATGCCGAGAAGATCATATCAGTTGTTTCACGTCCGGAGCGGAAACCATACTAGGATTCCAGAAGAATGGATGGTGATATGTGTTCCTCCAATCGATTTAAAAGAATTCTCGCAAAAACCTTTCCAACAATTCCTTGATAGTTTTCATATAGGCTTTTAGAATCCTTCTTGAACAAAGAAGCCTATTCCTCCATTCCTGAGGTGCACCTTCAGTCCAAGCGTATAATAATACTTCGTGCAGCATCTCATTTAGTCTGTCGCTACTACATTTAAGGAGTTCAGCATTAATTCTGTCCCGTCCAGAGACCTTCCCACCGTTCATTTGTGCAACGGTCTTAGAAACTTCACAAATAGTTAGTTGATTATCTAATTCGTCCTTAATGGGGAACTGATCGAGTTGGTCTATGAAACTGTTATCAACATTAGATGGTCGATTCAAGAATTCATCAAAGTACTCTCTCCAGTAATCCTAAATACCTTCCGGTTCGGTAAGTAACCTAGAGCTAGCTTTTGAGTAGAGTAGGGTGATGGATGATGATCCCGGATCATAGATTTCAGACACAAGACTATAAAAGGTCTTGAAATCCTAAGAGTCGGCAGCACGTTGGATTTCAGCTGATTTGTCTTTCCACCATCGATTTTGTATTTCCCTCGAATGTTTCTGAACCTCAACTTTGACTGTTTTGATCTTCATTTGAGCTGCAGTCTGATGTTTTTTGTTTGTATGTCCCAGCACTTCACGGGAAGAATTATAAAGCTTTGATTTAAAGTTCAACCAAATATTATGTGGATCCAGAGGTTCAAAATTATTGATCTTATCAACAAACCGTTGCTTAATTCAGGACTTTTTCAGTTTGGACACATTTATACGCTTCAATAGACGAGTGAGTGACTGGATGTTTACTTTTAATTTTCATCTTAAAACTTGCCTTCAAGAGATGAGAGTCAGTCCAGCACCAAATTCCCTTCATGACCTTTGTAGTAGGTGCATGTAGCGAGTGAGAGTGAGTTCTCGTCCGTATTTTATGGGTATTACATTCACGTTTAGTTCCACCACAAATACAACACAAATTTTTACAAGCAAGTAAAACAAATGGAATATGACAACAACGAACATCAAGAAACAAACAATTTAATATTCATTACAAAACAGGAATGAAAATAAATGAGAAACATAATGTGGCCATTGTAGAAAAAGTTTATGGCCAATTAAATGAAAATAATATTGTTCACACGTGTGTGTGTGTGTGTGTGTTTAAATGTCAATAAAGTCTATCAAATGTATGGTTCCATGGTTGGCCGAAGTAAGTAGGATAAAAATAATTGTTTTTACTTACATATGTGGGTATGTGTGTGTGTATATGAATGATGGGTCGTAAATATGGGTCTTTGCTTTCATTAAGTCTGCCTGTGTGTTTTCCTAAGATTTTGGCGACATCGTGTCGCATTGGTGAAAGAAAGTTGCAAGCCTTTCTCTTTGAGTCTATATCGTGGCTCTGCTGCTGGTTTCATGAGCTCTAGTGAAATGTCTTTTTGGGTAGTAAACGGAAAGACTTTTGGACCGTGGAAGAAATGAATTGAATGACCGACAACTGACCTGGTTGATTTAATTCTTCGTTATTTATACTTTAGTAGTGGATCAAAAAATAGTTTTACTGCAGGTCCTAAAATTTAAGCGTGTAGACATATCTTGACCAATCAGATTCGTATTTTTATTTATTTATTTTAGAGCCTAAAAAAATTTTCTGTTGATTAGTTTCTGATCCGGATTTTCTAGAATGTTCTTATTCTATGTTTTTGTTGATTATTTTAAGGCTAAAAAAATGTGTATTCTATACCTTGACATCAAGAAGATCCTGGCAATTGTGGGAACGAACAGTGATCTAGTCAATCACATGCTAATTTCGAGATCTCGGATGCATCCAGGCACCTTTATGTTTGTTTTTGTATTGAAACAAAGAATTGCTTATGACCAGATCAAACTTGTTGCACAAGCACAAGAGATGCAGTTACACTTTTCCATTCCATGTCTCCCCAGTCCTCCATGTGATGTGGTCATCTCCAACACTAGCATTAAAGTCACCAAAAATAACAAGTTTGTCATCACTGAGTACTCCTCTCATAGTTTTTCTGAGCTCAAAATAGAAGTGTCCGATATTCTTCTGGAGGAATTCAAGGTGGGCTCATAGATACTAACAAGGGAAGCGTATCAATCGTTGTTGAGAGGAAGGCGCAATACCATAATTCGGTCAGACACAATCCGGGGAAACTCATCCAGCCCCTGGATTAACTAAGATTTAATTGCAAATCCAACCCATGACGCGCTTTGCTTCATGAGGTTTACCCTTCCAGAAGAAGGTATATTTCAGCTTATTCCGACTACCTTCATCTTGAAGGCGATCTTCACAGAGTGCAATGATATCTAGAGAACGTCTGCGGAACTCTTGAGCGAGTATCGCAGAAATGTCTGGCTAGATGGTTGCTGTTTTCTAAGTCTAGCACAGTTCTGATATTCCAGAAGGATATATTTTTTGTTTTTTGTTGCATGTTATAGCTTTCGCTGCTATATTTATAAGTGTTTTGGCCACTATTAAAAGGATTAATAAAAAAAAACGAATCCTTTTACGGAAAATAAAACAGCACTTTGAAAAAAATGGAAGGATAAAAAGATAAACGTGTCTCATGTGTACAACTAAGAACTATTTATTGCCAGGTAAATAAAAATGAATAAAAGGAATTACAAAGTTTGGAAGAAAAACACTAGTTGCTAAAATTAATTGCTATTTTAGCGACCAGTCAAAAAAACTGAATCAAGTAACAATGATACAAATTGTTTCGAAAAAACACT
The DNA here is from genome assembly GCA_963585895.1 of Sepioteuthis lessoniana. Taxonomy (NCBI): domain Eukaryota; kingdom Metazoa; phylum Mollusca; class Cephalopoda; order Myopsida; family Loliginidae; genus Sepioteuthis; species Sepioteuthis lessoniana. The sequence continues at coordinate 114,001 of CAUZXS010004762.1, read as the reverse complement.
GGGTGACTCATGAATTACAAGGAACCGATATATTTTCAACGAACAAAGGAGCTGGTACTTACTACTAAAAAAAAGGGGTGTTGCATGAATAGAAAAAAAGATTTGGCAGAGTCTCTTAGGCGAAAAACATCACTTGGAAAAACCCGTTCACTTTTCTGTCAAGAATACAGCGAATAATGCAGACACATTTGAAGTTCATTCAGCAATTCTTTCAGCACTTGTATAGGACAACAAATTCAATTATACACCCCATGGTCTGAGTCGAGACAAATTCTCAGATACAGACAACAGCACAAATTCTCAGATACAGACAACAGCACAATTCACCAGGAAAAATACAGCACAACAAGGTAGTTCTGGAACACCTCATGGTTTAAAGTCAAGACAGCTTAAATTTACATTTATAGGTAACAGCATAGCTCGCTTGGAGAGGTCCAGCACAGTAGCAAAATTCTTTAAGGGATTTACTCCAAAGTCACTATTTTCACTTAACTGTAGGGAACAGCAAGGTTTAAAACCCAGCACATCCTGTGAAAATTCACTGGAAGACTAAGTTCACATCTTCTCTAACAGCCGAAAAAGGTTATTTTCTCAGGAGGCAACGTCAGTTCCAAAAAATTATTTCTTTCCCGTGGTGGCAACCATGAAATCCCTTCCAAGAAGATGTTCTCATTACAACAAAATAATTCCAACATTATGTCAGTCATGGTACGCTGACCAGATTGCAATTAGGTAAGCTATGTTTAGAACACCTTTTCTAGTCCCGTTTCACATTTGAGTGAGCAGTGCTGTCCTAAGAAAAGAACTGCTCAGCTACTCAGAACTCTGTCCAATCCCAACCATTGCCAATTTGATTGGAAGACGACATTAAGTTAAGCTCTGAGCCGCCAGTGTGCAGAGTTGAAACTATATACTTCCAATCAGTTAAACCTGTACGCTTTGCTACACTTCAATCGCCACTGAGCTTGGATCTTGTTTAATCTTGAGAGCTGTATCAGGAAATACTTGTGCCAAGGAGTATATTTAGAGTGGATATAATATGCAGGGAACTAGCTCCACTTTTGGTTAATCAGAGTCAGAGAGACAATGTGTACGAACCAATTCAACAAAACTGCAAGTTAAGGATATCTCAGGTGGTTTTGCTACGCGCTTGGATATCTAATGTGCTAGATGGTACATATATATATATATATATATATATATATATATATATATATATATATATATATGAAATTGTTCAGAGCAGAAGAAATGCAATATATATATATATATATATATATATATATATATAAACATATATATATATATATATATATATATATATATATATATATATATGTATGTATGTATACATGAACATATATATACGTGAACATATAGACATATATATATATATATATATGAAATTGTTCAGAGCAGAAAAAATACAAGGTCTTCAGTGGATGATCTTATTTGTGGAATTATTTGTAGAATAATGTCTATTTTAATCTTAAAGATTCTAAAATGTTAACTTATATACATAATAAAAAAAAACACCCGAAAAATTGTTGAATCTAGTATCATATCCAACCACAATATTATCAAACAGAATCGGTTTTTTTTTCAATTTACCTTCTTATCTACTCAGAATAGTTCTGAAAAATTACAAAATCTCTTATTCATAAGTTGTTTGTTTTGTTTTGTTTTATGGCATGTGAACCACTGTAGGTTATTAAATGCCAATCCATTTTTATACATGTTCTATTTCAAACAATTCAGTTTAGCATAAGTACACTTTTTAGTCCTAATTTACCCACGGAAAGCACCCTATCAGATGCTACCACTCTGGGCCAGAGTGGACCTTGGAGCAATGGCAATAAAGGGGTACTCCTCATTTCCCAAAGCTCCAGCATTACTAGAGCCTCACCATCATATTGTTTAGTGTCATATCTAGGACACTCGTTGGGGGAGTCTTAACCCTCTGCACAGATGTTGTCAGTGTATTTTGCAGGCCCAGCCGACTGGGCCATAAAATAAATTGACTTCATCATTAAGATAGATAGATAGATAGATGAATTGAACAGAGAAAGACAGAAAGAAGAAAGATAACAATGATAAAGTGTTATGGTAATGTATCCGATGACGTCAATGCATGGACCCTCCCCGTCGCTATAATAGGGACTAACTCGATCAACTAGTCAAGCGTGTCTAGTCAGTTACCGGTAATTGTTACTGTCTCTATTTCCGTAAATATATACTACTGTAAACCTTATATCTCTTCGTATTATTCATTTCTGGCCCTTCAAGTTAACAACATAAAAATACATTGATATGTTATGGAATGTTCATCAAAAGTAGACATGAACCAAATAATATGAATATTAACATTGATAGATAAATTGATAGAGATAGATTTTTTTAAAATAAATTTTGGAACATTAATTACACCACGCAAATTTGAAACAGAATGCTACCAACGGAAATAGAATGTTTTAACATTTTCTCATTGTTTCAATTAATAATTAACATGTGTAGATGAAGGTGTAAAAACCAAACCGTTTTAACATTGATAAATAATTCTATAGATAAAATCACACTCTGAAAACATGTTTTTTCATGTCTGAACACTTTCATATTGACGAAATGTGACCGGTTTTTGTTTTTCTTATATATATATATATATATATATATATATATATATATATATATATATATATATATATCGTAGGGGGTGTTTGTTTTGTGGATTTTGAGTAGGCCATATAATGTTGGGATTGTAGGGTTATATTCGATGAGGGATGTCCAGGTTTTTTGGTTCTTTACGAGTTTTTTTAAAAGAGTTTCACTTATAGAAGACACAAACACCTATGAGATATCTAACCTAACCACCATCAACAAAGACATTAATTCCTTCAACAAACTCTTCAAAAAACTTGTAAAGAACAAAAAAAACATGAACATCCCTCATCGAACACCACATTACAATCCCAACATTATATGGCTTACCCAAAATCCATATATATATATATATATATATATCAAATTGTTAGAAAATTTTTTCACAAGCTTTGTCTTTACTAATATAATATTCTATCTTGAACAAATTTATACTGAGCTTGAATTTTAAACAACTCCCTTTTGAGGATTTCTTAAATCAAATCAGATATTCGAAGTTTTAGCTTTTCATTTTTCATATATTATTTCAATATTAAAAACAAATTGTTAGATATTTTGATTACTGATCAATAAAATATTTTGCTTTAAATTTTACTCTCTTTATTTTTCTAAATTGTTAGTCGGTGTTTCAGCTGTATTTAATCCATCTTCAAGAGATATTTTGCATGGAAGCATCAGAAATTTAAATTAAAAATGCAATCGTAAAAAATATAAAAAGCCTGTTCTAAATCTGTGTTGTTTATCATCATTAAACAAAACATGAAACAAAATAAAAGTAAATATTCAGCACAAACAATATCTCTCATTCTTTTTCTCTCTCTTGTTTTTACGAATCTGCAGCCACTCGCCAGTCATCAGGAATAGCCTCACGCACGTGTCTATGTTTACCAATATTACACGTGCTTTATTCAAACGATTAAGGCATAAACATAAATCATTCGGACACTTTATTTATTTATTTTTATCAATTTATCATTATTTCTTTTATTTTATTATTATTTTTAGTATGTTCTCTTTTAAATCAACTGAAGACAATTATTTTGTGTTTGCGGTATTAAAGAAAATCTTGCAATTATTAATTCAAAACAAACTACAGAACATAAAAGATTCCATTGGAAATCCCCCTTTTAAATCTGACCCATTCCGATTTAAAATGCAAGTGCAATAACCTTCATACTATTTTCAGTTTTAAATATTATTCGCTAAAGAAAGAAAAAAGGCACTAAAACCAACAATAACAAAAAATTAAATTTTTTTTCAAGATGGCGGAATTAACTATATATAAAGTTTTTTTTAATTTTCAAGTTTAATTAAAGGACGGTTCTTCCATTCTTTTTTTCAAAATGATGATTTAAAAAGGAGAACATCTCAGTATTTCCGCAGGTATCAAATTTAAATTGACAATAAAACCAAATGTAGTAAACATTAAATACTTGAGATGTTGAGATATTGTTGAAGTTTGTTTACTTACGGTACGTAAGATTTCTTTCCATTATAAAATTATATTCAAACATTTTCAATCAAATTATCAAAAACTAATACAAAACATTATAAATCACAACAGAACTATAAAACAGATTAGGAGATTATTACATAAGTCTGATTATTATTTTTTAAACAACAAAAACAATAAAGAAACTAAACAATAAAATATTTCTTTTTTAATTCATTATTTATTTAAAATTATCATACACAATGATACACATCAAACCAATAACACCCATTCCTCAAATTGTATGCGAACAAATTGATAAGACGTGAAGCAATATTTCTAAAAACATTAAATAACACAAATCAAAAATATAGTATAAAAACGACAATGACAAATACTTAAAAGATCGAACCATAACAACAAACCGGAAGTAGATCTGAAAAGAATAAGGCAATAACCAAAACAAAAATTAATACAAGGAAAAATTCAATAAATATATTTTAAATCTAAATAGAAAAATATATTAAATTTTATTGAGTAGGTATATGGTTAAAATTATTTCAGTGAATATAATCAGTTTACAAACAGACTAAGTTGCACTACAACACATGTCTACAGTCAGTGAGAGTTCCGCAGTTAAAATAATTATGGGCTGCCACTCCGCCATGATCAAAACTTAAAAGTCCCGACAGATTACTACCAAGTCGACGTTGTATATTTTAAAAACTGCGTAGAAAATCACAACCAATAAGAAATGCGTTGAAAACACGTCCAGACACTTGTCAACCGTTATCTTCATCTATTCGACAAAATGGGAATTCATTTGGACTAACTGTGTATTGACTACAACCAAATTGTAAACAAGTTGATCTCTTTCTCTCTCCTTCCTCCTTCGTGCACGTCGTCGTCGTGCGTAGATGGTGGTGACGATGTTAATGTCCAATCCGTATTTCTTTTTATCCAGCTCTTTATCCTCATCACCATAATAATGTGACGACGTCTCTTTAACTAGGGCGTTGTCTTTTTATGGATCTTTACCGCCAGTTAATATATTTTAAAGAATGGAGTACTGTTGTTGCCTGAAGGTGACGACGACGACGACGACGATGATGATGACGACGACAACAACATCGACAACAAAGGTGGCAGGTTGTGTCAGCTAGTATGTTTGTCGTCATTTCTATTTTAGCATGATCCTATCGCGCCACTCCACCTTCTTTTAAACAAAACAAAAACAAACTAAAAAAAAGGAAAAAAAATAGAAATAAAAACATCTATCATCAACTCTTTCGTCATCAGCTTCTTTTTTTTCTGTTAACGTTTAAGCTCGAACCGTTATCAGGGAGAAAAGAAGAGAGGAAAAAAAAAAAAGATAAAACCTTAACATTTATTAATCATCATTGTCATAAAGAAAAAGATGCATTTTATTTTCTACGTTTTCATCTGATTCGTATTTATGTCCGGAATTTTACAAAATAGCTGTTTTGTTATTATTTTGATTAAACAATTATGCTCAGATTGGATATTTACTTCATGTCTCAATATTATAAGAAACGGTGTCAATCAGTGTCATCAATTTCTTCTTTCTCTAGATGACTACTGCGAACGACTGGATTACCTAAAAGGAAACGAAAGTCATCAACAACAAATAAAAACATTGTTGAAGGACTGAGATGATGGATTAACAATGGTGATGATATGTTTGTGTTAATTCCTTCTGCTTGTTGTAGTAGTAGTAGCCGTACTATGAGCTTCTTCGTACAACAACAGGCATTCTATTCTTCCTTGGATAGATCTCCTAAGACAATCTTATGTTTTTGCTGACCAAGAATCTTCATTAAAAAAGAAGGTTGGGTCAAGCAAAAAATATTTTTCCTCATGGCAAGTTGACATCTAAGGTGGTAACATTTTTCCCCCCCAACAAATTCCTCCTCCTCCTTCTCCTCACACAGCAGCGGCAATCTCAGCCTAAACAAAACGTGGGATTAAAAAAAATAATCAAAACAAAAACCAAAAAGCTATAAAATGGAGGGGGAAAAAGAATTCGTGAATAATTTTTTGTTTTCTATTCAAACAAAAACAAACAAACAAAAAATGAAAAAGTACACATAGCACATTAAATTTTTATTTTTTTTAATAATATCATGCAAATTTACTTTTTTAAGTAATTTTATGTGACCACAACAAATAAATTAAATATATATATATATATATATATATATATATGTAAAAACAGTATGATAAAAAAAGCATGGGGTCATCTTATCTTAAAACAATTGATGGCGCCCTTTGCTGAACATCGGCCAGTCATTGGTCACACTAAAGTTTTATTTCTTTAATTGGACTCAAAAGAACTGAAGAGTGGTTGAAACCAACCGAAACAAATAAAAATAAAACTTTTTTTGAAATGATTGAATAAGTGCCTTATTGATCTCATTTTACAATTTCATCAGTCTTTCATTTCTTTACAAGGGAAAAAAAGAAAAGTTTTATCAATTTTTTTAATACAAAGTTTGTTTATTCGGTTGTTTTCATTCAACCGAACAATAATAATTTTAGGCTATATTTCTTTCTTTACAAAATTTACAAATTGCTCTCTTTAAAAAAGAATATATATATATATATATATAAAGACAAATATATATACATACATATAATATATATATACAAAATAAAGAAGATATATTTACACATTTAAAATTATAAAATTTCATTTCATTTGGGATTTCATTGTGTACATCTGAATTTGTTTCATCTGTCATTTACTTGGATTTGAATACATAAAAGAAATTGAATTTAATTCAGTGATTTACCTCATAAACTTGGTAAGTTATTGTTTATTTCTTAATATATATGTTTTTGTTTGTTTTGTTTTAAATTAATTTTTATATCACCACGAGAGTCAGCTTTGTAGTTGAGATAGTTGCATATTTTCCCATCAACTGCAGTGAACGTGGTTCGAACTCAGAAGGTTTATTTTCAAAACAGACAACACACTAAGCTAAACTAAAACTTGACTTCGTTCCCACATTTCAACGTTATTCAATATAGTTGAAACAAAAATGTCTTGTTAAACTAATAAGTTTTGTTTCAGTTGCATTTTTTAAGCCAACTTTTTCCCCACACTACTTTCTAACATGCTGACTTTTATTGGTTCTTTTTTTCTCTTTTTTAGATGCAAGAAAAGTTGGCTATTGCTTCCAAACTGTTCACCACCAGAAACTACATACCTAGTTTTTTTTTGCTTTGCTTTTAGTCTCTTTTCTTTCTTTCTTTCTAGTTATCTTCTGTTGACAGCAAGAAAAAACATCTGAAAGCCTTCTTTTTTTTTTTTTTCAGCTGACACTAATAATCTTTCAATCGAAAACTTCACTTCAGTTAAATTTTACTTTAAGAAGTTCATAGTAAGAACAAAAGTGGCCTAATTATTGTCTTGTGTAGTTATAAATAATATGTTTTACAATTTAACTTATTTTTTTCATGCTGAAGGGGGTGGGGGACAGACTTTATTTTGTGAGTTTCTACTTTCCTGTGATCTCTTTTTTTACTTCTTAGGCTTCTGCCTGAGATCAGAGTACTATCAATAAAACAGATATATCGACGAGGCTTAGAATACCCTGACTGTATCTTCTGCAAAGATGTACCCCACTAAAAAAGATAGGGTTTCCTAACACTAAACTGCATTTGGTAGTGAGGTTCCAGATCTGGAGAGTGTCGAGTACCTTTTCATCGCTATTACTCCCAGGTCCACTCTTGGAGTGGTAATACCTGTTAGGGTCTCATGTAAGGGTCAAGTAGATCTGTTTGAAATTAGTTTTGAAATACAATACTTGATATCATATAACTGTGTTTAAACAAATGGTTATCGGCAAAATAAATGCAATGGAACATTAAAAATGTTGTCATGATTTATAATCATTTACAAATCAAATTTCAGCATAAAAAAGCCATAAGGTGTTGATACGCCGTTAAACAAATGAACTACCCCCCACACACACACACACGTATATAATATATATTACATTTTATGTGAATGAAAGCTTAGTAATAATGCCCGACAGTAATTGAGAGAAGAAAATATTTACATTATTTTGTTATTTGTTGAAATATTCCCCCTTTTATTATTATGTGATTCAATTAAACAAACGAATACTGTTTTTAACCTCTTAATGAAATCGATAGCTCGTCAGTCTTATTTGTTATTAACACAAGAGGGGATATTTATTCTGTAAAATATATCCTTCTCCCCCCCCAAAAAAATGTTTAAAACTTGTAAATAATAATGTTATATTTTGTTATCATTAGAATTTTATCAGGCACCCAATCATAAAGCAAATTCATCCTTTCCTGTTTTCTTTTAATTTTTTGGAAATCGTCTAAAAATGTTTGTAAAATGAAGAATAACAACGAATAAACAACAAGAACTTGTCTTTATGTTGTGATCAGATAGAAAACAAATATTTGAACATCTATTTCCTGACTTGCATGTACTTTAATGTTCCCATTTATTTTCCATTTCGTTAGACCATAAAATGTTTGTTTTGGTTATATTGCACTGAAAACTATTACAATAATATAAATTAAGCCACACACGTGAAGTTCAACGAAAACTACTACAAAGTATTCTGCCCCACTTTATTACTTATTTGGATTTAATGCTCTTAGTTAAGACTGATTAAATTAAATCAACCGATTTAATTCTTTCTTCCCTCCCTTACTGGGTAAACAAAGCTATTTTAACTTAGTCCCACTGAGTTTATGCATCATGTAAAAATCTCGATGAATCAGTTTTTGTTTTTGATATGTACTTATTATAGAAACGTGGAACAAAAGATTCCCTATTTAAAGCCGAATTTGTGAAAGTGACTAAGTCAAGGCAATTAGTACAAAAATAAATAAATCTTTTGGGTATGATGCTTTGAATCGATAAAATTTTTCGATTGCTTAAGCTATGGCCAGTTTTTATGTCAACACTTTATTACGTAACTTCTTAAAAAAAAACATTGCTGTAATATTTCGCAATGTATCCATAACTAGGGTTTAAAATCTAATTTAATTGATTTCTTCATTTTTATAAATCGAAAATCAAAATTGAACAAAATTATCTCCTCCTGATTAAAAAAATAATTTAAGATATGACTAATCTTAGGCTTTAGCTGAAATCTAGTCTTTCTATGAAGTCTTAATCCTTATTTTATGCTTTAAATGAAAATACTAATTTGTTTTATCTGTTTTAATATTAATTGCTGACATACTGACCATCTTCGTACTTTGCTTTTGTCAATTTTTAAAGACAACTAATTATAGCAAGAAAAGCTTTAAACTTAGAATTTTGAATGCATCTTAATATTATATTTTCAACATCTTTTAAAAAGTAAACTAGATTAATTGTTTATTGGTGTTTACTTCTTTTATTTACAACAGACTAACAAATTTGAAATAGCAGTAGTGACTAAAACTATTGGTACTTAATTCAAAGTATAAAAATCAAATAACAGTAATAAAATCAAGTAAATGTATCCTTTTGATGGATTAGAAAAATGAATTGGATATGTAGTTAATGATAGATCATTAATTGATTGCTTTTTCTTTCTGATCCTGGATACTAAGTAAGTTATAAAAAGTCAAGAAAATTTCAAAATAATTTCACCTTAGTACTGAATTATTTTATACATTTAATCTAAGTGATAAACATCTAAAATGAAACAAATTTAAGATTTTGAATAGTTTAAATTCCTGTTAATAGTAACTATGTTTTTATATACCAAGATGTTTGGATCTTCAGTTGAAGAGAACTCTGCACATTTAAAGTTTAAATAAAATGAATTTTAATTTTAGAGTTGGCAATCCTACAATAAATTGTTTATACTTCAAAGACAGATGCAATTATTACTTTTGTAAGAGTATGCTGGATTTTTGTGGGGATAAAGATAGAATCTGCTGTATAAAATCAGTTAATTGGCAATACATAAAAAAATCCCTGATTACTTTATATAAAGCTTGCTTTTATATAATAAAAAATTTGTATCAATTCCAGTTCTTCTAAGTAGCAATCCAAAGTAGGGGAATATATGTTTGTCCCCCAAATTAAAAAAAAAAAAATCCTATGTTACATTGTAGGATGATGAATAATTCTTAATGGAAAGTGGAGGTGTAATGGAAGTCAACATTATAGAATAGATATGGGTTCATTCTATTTTGGTTTTAGAAGTAGTTATAAAACTTGGATTTATTTGTTACACCATAATACTAATATTACAATGTTGCAATGTATTTTTTTAATGGGTGAATGGACTATTATAAAAATTTGGTTTTAAGTGATCAGCAGAGGTATAATTCATTCACTTTTTTTTTTACAGTTGTAACTATTGTAATTGTTATATTAATGTTTGATACAAGTCTTATGTCTCTCATTAAATACAAAATTTGGTATACATTCTAATCATAATCATTAATCAGTATTGCTTACAGCTAGATATTAGGTTACAGTTGAGAGTGCATATGGAATTGTTATAATCAGTACATGATTACATCATATTATATGCATTGTGAGGCAATGATGAAACATTTGAACTATTGAATCTGAAGTCTTGAAAGGAATAGTCTTTAGTTTTAGATGATTTAGGATAAATTATTTATAATAAGTTTTACTCCCCTGTTGGATATTATAAAATATTAACTGGTGTTCTTTTAACAAGGTAATTCATTAAATATCATATGTGCTATTGTTTATTTTGCTCTCTCTCTCTCTCACTCTCTTGTTTTTAACAGTGTAAAAGCTTATACTATTAGTTGGATTAGATTTTGACAGGAATAGGGTTATTTAATTGTCTTTAAGAATTGAAAATTGGAAATATGTTTATAATTAAAATTTCTACTTCAAATATTGGAGGTGCTCATGTCATAACAGTTATTGTCATTGCAAATAGGCACAGCAACCCAAGTTCAAATCCTGACCAAGGCTGTTTGCATTTCACATTGTTCTAATACCCTTTGCACTAGGTATGAATCCAGCTCTTCTCCCCAGATTCACAGCTATGAGCAAATAGTAGGGCAAACTGAGTTCTTTAACCTTGGTATGGCAACTGGTCTAGGAGAAGGAAAACTCTGAATTCAAACCTGCTGTACTCTGCTTTGAAAGTTGACCTTGTGTGACACCTTGCCCTTAGAGGAGGGGTTGGGTAAATAAATACTTCAACTAGTGATCTAGTTCAGTGATGCTTTATATTGATCATGCAATTGCTTCTAATGTGTCATAATCTGAAACTTTAAGGTTTGATTGAGCATCTAAGTTGAAATAGGAATGATTTCAGAATTTATAGCACTTGTGCCCTAAAGTATTTCCATTACCTGTTCAGATTATTAGTTTTGATGTACTTTTACGAAACTATCCTCTTTTGTCCATCCATAATAAATAAATAAATAATAAAGGTTTTGAGAATAGGGTAATTAAAATTCAAAGAATTATTCTGACTATAAAATTCCTTTTTTTTCCCTTATCCCCCTAGTTATGGTTTAAATAGTATCCCTGCTGTTTAAAGTTTCTGAAAATGTTTAAGAAAGCTTTGATGGATGCAAAATACTTTAGACTTTTGTTGTATTGACCCTTTGCTTATTGATTGTGTAATTATTACAATTGGTTTGACATAGTTTAAAATTTAAACATCTGATTAGTGATATCATTTGGGATCATGGTTTGATTTTGATTTTCCAATCAACAACTTTATGATTTATCCAAATTGTATTTTAAAAAACATCAGCCATACTAAAATATACATTTGGATGATTTAAACTACATGTGTATAAGATAAACTATTTTTCTAGATTTTTCAGCCCCAAAATTAGTGGGTGGGGTGTATTATATGTGAGAACTATATGATTAATTTTTTTCTAGGCTACGTATCTCACCATAATCAGGATGGGAGGACTGAAAGTAATTTATATGTATAAACTAATGTTTTATGCTATTATAGTGAAATATCCACTAGAAAGTGTTTTTGCTTATGATTTTGTTTTTCCTAATGTTAGCTTATTTTTGCCACAAGCTTGTTGCATTTTTCTTTGAATATGTCCAAGTGTTTGTTCTAAATGCTGTGTGAATTTTGTATTTTTTTACACAATGTAAATTATATAAATTCTTATTTTGAGTCAGTACAAACCAATAGAAAGTTAAATGAATACTAAATTAAGGTGCTACAAATTCGAAAAAGTCAGTACGTATACTGGAGAAATTTTTTTTCCCCTGAATTTCCTAGTTCAAAGTTGGGGATGTATGTTATACATGCACTCATGTATAACACATAATTGTGTACTTCTGGATTGTAAAAATTCATACAATGCTGATGTTTTTTTGGGTTTTTTTTTTTTAAATCTTCAAACTAAGAAAAAGATATGTTATACTGAATTTTAGAATTTAATCACAAATTTATTGAATCATTACCAGATAACTCTTTTAGTCAGTGTTGTTCTTTTTTTTTTTTTTTTTTTTTTTCATGAGTTATTAATTCTTTATAATAAATTTAATTTAGCCATAAAGAGAATTTTCAGTATTCATTCTCAGTATAGATTTTAACTTTATTAGAATCATTATATTATAAAGATATGCAATAATATTCCTTAGGTTTTATCTTTTTACATTTTTTTTTGAGTCTGTAAAAGTTTGTATCATCCTTGAGCATTTAAATCTTTTATGGTTTAAATCAATAAAATAGGAATATTGAAATTTTCTTTCACGTTTTTTAAAATCTTTTTGCTATATTGAGGCTTTTATTTGAATTTTTTTTTTATTATTGCTTCTTTGTATTCTTATCTCTATTAGTATTTATAAATGTTTTTCTCAAATCAGGTTTAATACTATAATCATTTACTAAGCTGAACTTAGTATGGTTACAAGCCCAGAAGAATGAGACACCCAGTGAGACTCTATCTTACTTACAATGATCCCCTAACTTTGCTCCCTAACTATTACACCATATGAGGTGCACATTAGATTTAATTAACTGTCTGTAGTTTATCAATGCATATCAATTCAGGTAGTGATCAAGTTTATGGAGAATATGATAGTCTCATCTGATACAAGTTTATTTTCATAGTATTTAAATTATAAAAATTCATTTCCTCTAAATATAATTAATAAAATAGTGTGACTGAAACAGTTTTTCACACTTATTTCAAATATAGATATTAATATGAATTCACAAAACATTCGTCTTAAAAGGCCCCTCCAGGAAAAAATGGACAAAAGGTTAATTGTTATGTGGCTCAATTGTTATCAGAACCCAATGTTGTGTATAGTTATTTTTGATAATTGACAATTAGTATTTCAGAATTATTACCTGACAATATTGATTATAATCATTTTGGGGACTTAAAAATACTTGATTATTGTATTTTATCATATGTTAATAAAAGAGGCTTTCAGGAATCTAACAGTTATCTCAACTCTTGATTCTAGGCAAAAGCCTTAAAATAGGAATAGCAAAACTTGTTAGATCTTGTAAAATATAGACATAAGAATGTCTTAAGTAAATTTAATTGCATTAATCTAGAAAGGGAATTCAAGAAAGAAAATGTAGCATTGTGTTAAGGTTGGTGGTGAATTGTTGAATATCAACTACTAAGTATCTTTTAAAATAAAGAAAGCTTCATTACTTCAATGATATTCAATGGTCAGTTCATTAGGTACACTGGTATATTCATTAAAATGTACTATCATAAAACAGATATATAACTGTAAACAAAGCAATTGCCTAGAACTTGAGGTATTCAATTTATAAATGTGACCTAGATAAATTGTTATTAAAAGTACAAAGTATTTTCTGAGATGAAGATATTTTGAAATTTTCATATGTAACATGACATAAGGTTAACTAATTAAACAACAAAAAAGGAAAATGTCAAGTTTTATTCTTTTTCAAAAATTTAAGCATGATTGTTTTTTTTTGTTTTTTTTAAAGTTTTGTCATTCAGCTCAACCTATTCTGAACCATTTTTAGGAAAAGTTGATTTTTAAAAAAACAAAAAAAAATGCATAAATCTGTAGCTTAGATTTATTGTTTTGACTTATGAATTAATACAAAGGCATCAATTGAAATAAGCATTTTCTAATATCTGATCTGTAATCATTTTTAAATTTTGAAGACAAATGGTAAAATAAAGGAGTGGGTCTGCTATGATATCTAACCCAACACTCAGAATCCCAAATGCAACATCATCCATCCTATGTTTTTTTTCTTTCTTTTAAACTCCTGACTTTGTGTTGATAACTACTGATTGTATAACAGCTATGACTGAGATAATTTCCAGATGTTTACTGAAATTATTATTAAAGAAAAAGACAATCTGTAGTAATTCTCTGGGTAGATCACTTTATTGATGTGAAAAATTGAAAGGTAAAAAACTAATGTTCTATTTTTTATGCTGTTATGGTTTACTCATCTTAATTGAAAATCATCAGGTTTTGTCATTGTAGCAGATGACCATAGTAAGATGATAATAGTTAAGTTAGAAAATGCTTTTCTTATATTGCATCAAAGTGATGTTAACATCTGGTGAAGGCATGAAATGCTTTTGACAGGTTATGTATCATATGGAAGTCTGATCTATCTGATAAAATAAAACAGGATTTCTTCCAAACTGTAACTATATCCATACTACTATATGGATGCACCACTTGGATGCTAACAAAATACTTCAAGAAAAGGCTTGATGGGAACGATACAAGAATGCTGCAAATTGTCTTTAAAAATTCTTGGAAGCAACATCTTACAAAACAACAGTTATATGGCTATTTGCCTTCTGACTCCTGAACCATTCATGTAAATCAAATGACCTGCAGAGAACACTGCTTGAGAAGGAAAGAACTCAAAATTGGCATTCTCTGATAGTTTCCTGCACAGGAACATACCAGTGTTGGACAACTGGTAAAGACTTACTTACACCAGCTCTGGTAAAGACAGAGGATGCAGCCTTGAAGACCTGCCAGGAGTGATGGTCGATAGGGATGGATAGTGAGAGAGAGTCTGCTAAATCTGTGTGACTTGATAATGATATTTTGATACTTTTTAGGAGGTAAGCTCAGCTGAATGGTTTTACTTGTAGGAAATCAAATTGGCAACTTGAGTTCTCATTCTGGTCAAGACTGTTTGCATTTCACTTTGCTCTGATGCTTGTGGTAAAGGCATGAATCCATCTCTTCTTCCCCAACTATGGTTAAATAGTAGGGCAGACTGGCTTCTTTAGACTTGTTAAGGTAACCATTCTAGGAAAAAAAAACCTCTAAATTCAAACTGGCTGTACTATACTTAAAAATTGACATTATGCTGCATCATGCTTGTGTTGGAGGGATTGGATAAAATATATACATTGTGACATTTTTGCAAAAGATAATACAGTTAATGTGTTTGTGTGTGTGTATATATATATATATATATATATATATATATATATATATATATAGTTTATAAATCTTTTTCCTAAAGATTAGTGACATGTTTTGTCTCATGAAACCAGATGAACATAATTTTAAGAATTTATATGTCCAAAGAACTGGGCAATTGGCCTAATGAGTAGTGTTTGCGAATAGTTCATGAAACCAGGGTTCAATCCCAGGTCGAGTCATACCAAAGACTCAAAAAAATGGTACTTGAGGCCACCTTGCTTAACACAGCATTATAAGGTACAAATCAAGGGTAAAGTGGAGCAATCCAAGGAATGGAGTAGTGCCCTCCCCTGCACCTCAGTGTAGTAGCTATTGAAAAGGGTCACCCATTTTACTTATATGTCCAAATCTTACCTTATCACACAAATAACAAGTTACCATTTATTTTGATTTATATTAGTTATCCAACTTTTAATACTATGAAATAACTCCAGAATTATCTAAAACAGTACAACATGAATATATTGCACAAACAGACCTACTAATATGTGTATTTCTATGTATGTTTAAAATATGTGAATAGAAATAGAAACATTTAGGAAGCATCCATACAATTGCTGGTCCCGTCAGCTGGGGCTGCAGAATACACTGACTGCATCTCTGCAGAGAGGTATGACTCCCTCATAGAGTGTACTGATATGACACTAAACAATCTGATGGTTAAGGTCAAGTAATTCTGGAGCTTTGGGAAATGCAGAGTACCCCTTCATTGCCATTGTTCCTAGGTCTACTATGGCCCAGAATGGTAGCATCTGATAGGGTCCTATCTATGGGTCAGATAGAACTGTTTCATATTTAAACTGTGTACTTATGCTAAACTGAATTGTTTGAAGTAGAACTGTTTGATTATTTGACTGTATAAAACCCTTTTAACTGTGTGAAAAAATGAGCTCAGGCTTGTTTAAAACTGTTATCTACGAAATGTGTTTAGAAATCATATATTTAATATATACAAGGTGCATACGATAAGTTTCCAGACTTTTTTCATATGGGCACTTTTATTGATAGTACACATATGAAACTGTAGTCGCCTTTGAAGTAATCTCCTCCGACTGCAATGCACTTGTTATACCATTCCAACAACTTCTGGAAGGCCCCATGGAAGTCCTCTTGTGTGAGCGTGTCAATGACCTTCATTACAGCCTCTTTCATCTCCTCAATTGTCTCATAACAACAGCCTCTGAGCTTCGGGAATAAGCAAAAGTCACAGGGAGCAAGGTCTGGACTATAGGGAGGGTGAGGAACTGTCTTGATACTCATCTTGGTCAAATAGTCTGTGACAAGGATGGGTTTGTGGACTGGTGCATTCTCCTGGTGGAAATGCCACAGACTCAATTTGAAGAGTGCTGGCCTCTTCCAGTGGAATCTCTTTCTGAACTCCCTTAAAACCTCAACATAGTAACCCTAACCCTAAACCGTTTGGCCAATCAACTCTGGTGTATTGACTACCTTACTCCACCCACACCTCTCATCATCCCTCACAGACTCCCTGCCTTCCTTGAATCTCTTATGCCACTCAAAAACTGATGCTCGATTCATTCAAGATGGTCGAAAAACAGTCTGAAGCATTCCATACGTTTCTGTGGCATTTTTCCATGTTTAAAACATTTCCCAGTCGGCTGGGGCTGTAGAATACACCGACTGCTTCTCTGCAGAGCGGTAAGACCCCTCATCCATGAGTGTCCTGGATATGACACTAAATAATCTGATGGTGAGGTTCCAGCAATGCTGCAGCTTTGGGGAATATGGAGTACGCCTTTATTGCCATCGCTCCCAGGTCCACTCTGGCCCGGAGTGGTAGCACCTTATAAGGGTCCTATCTATGGGTTAAATAGAACCAAACGGTGGTTGGTGTTGACTGTTTTTATACATTTAAACTGTGTATTTATGCTAAACTGAATTGTTTAAAATGGAACTGTTTTGACATTAAAATTGCGTCATAATGCTAAACTGAATTGCTTGAAATAGAACAGATTTGACATCTAAACTGTGTACTTATACTGAACTGAATTATCTGGAATAAAACTGTTTGACATTTAACTCTGTGTATTGCCTAGTCGGCTGGGGCTGTAGAATACACTGACTGCGCCTCTGCAGAGGAGTAAGACCCCCCCCCCAATAAGTGTCCTGGATATGACACTAAAACGTCTGATGGTGAGGTTCTAGTAATGCCTTGGGGAATACGGAGTACCCCTTCATTGTCATTGCTCCCAGGTCCACTCTGGCCCGGCGTGGTAGTACCTGATTGGGCCCTATCTATGGGTTAAATAGAACTAACAGCATACTTATGCTAAAGTGAATTGTTTGATTAAACTCAATAGCTTGAAATAGAAATGTTTTTGACAATTAAACTGTACTTACATTTAAACTGCGTGCTTATGCTAAACTTAATCATTTGAAATAGAACTGTTTTTGACATTGAAACTCTACTTACACTAAACTGAATTGTTATATATAACTACTTGAATAAACTGAATTATTTGACATAGAAATATTTTTGACAACTAAACTGAATTGTTTTAAATAGAACTGATTATTTACATAAAAATGGATTTGGCATTAAATAAACTACAATCAGGCTTTAGTAGGGTGTATTCCAATTGCTGCTGTAGCTGTTCATTTGAACCTGAAATCATAAAAATTGGTCAGTCATCTCATAAGATGTATAGCAATAACATACTGAATTTTCAAGAGTCTACAACAATTTTAAATGCCTGTACAAAAGAGTCTGGAAACTTATTGAATGCACCTCGTATGTATAAAAGGGATTTGGCATTGAATGGTCTACAATGGCTGATATGCCATAAAACCAAACCAAACAAAAATATTGTAGTTATGCTAAACTGAATTGTTTGAAATAGAACTGTTTGATCATTTAACTGTGTGAACTAATGACTGATATTTAATTGAATTGTTAGTGATATATAACAATATTTGAAAATATTTTACTATGTGCAAACAAATGATTACTAATAAATAGAATTATTTGTATTAGATAAAAATAAGTGACATGTATGTGAAAAAAAATGAGCTTTGACTTGTTTAAAAATGTTATCTCTAAAATGTGTTTAAATCATATATTTATATATGTATAAAAAGGATTTGGCATTAAATAAGCTACAATAGTTGATATGCTATAAAACCAAACCCAACATCTACTCCATTACACAAAAAAGAAGCAAGGGTCAAGATCAATGCCTAAATAAAAGAAAAAGAGGAATGTCAATGGAGCCAAACTATTTTTTTGGCATCATCTATCTTGTATGCTGGAGGGTCCTTGCATTAAATATAATTTTATATAATATTGCAGGGGTTAGAAAGATAATTACTTTATCTTAAATGAACACATTGTGAAAATCTCACAGGTTTTCTGAAATCATTGGCAGCCAAATAGCAAATTCATTAATTAAAAAATTGATGTTATTTACTACTTTGCTATTTTAGAATGCTAACAATTTCTATTTATTATCTCTTTCATCTTAACTTCAGTTGCTTTTTACAGTAACTACTTAAGTCAACAATGACTTTTTGATGATTTTGCTATTAAGGATTTCTATTTTACAAAACCAAAACTTTAATACAGGACTCTTGTTGGATTTTTAATACAGGAATCTTGTTGGATTTTTAATGTAGGACTCTTGTTGGATTTTTAATACAGGACTCTTGTTGGATTTTTAATACAGGACTCTTGTTGGATCTTTAATACAGGACACTTGTTGGATTTTTGATACAGGAATCTTGTTGGATTTTTAATACAGGACTCTTGTTGGATTTTTAATACAGGAATCTTGTTGGATTTTTAATACAGGACTCTTGTTGGATTTTTAATATAGGACTCTTGTTGGATTTTTAATACAGGACTCTTGTTGGATTTTTAATGTAGGACTCTTGTTGGATTTTTAATACAGGACTCTTGTTGGATTTTTACATTATATCTGCAATATTATTTAAATCTTTGCATTTGTATAAATTGCAGTCTTGCATTTGCTGAGAAAAATACCAAGTAAAATATGTTGAATTAAAGTTTGAGAAAATAAAAATATGGGTGTGACATTTAAATTTACATAATATACAAATAACATGCTCATTGACCATCACAGTTTACTATGGAACAATTTAATAAGTAAGGCACATCAACTTAACATTCACATTCTTTCTATTAGGGTGCTTATTGTTGATGTGGTTATTTCTTTTACTAGTAGTAGTGGTAATATTCAATTATGACAATACATTGCAAAATAACAAATTGTCACTTTTCTTGCTACACAAGTATTATTACAGCTGAACTTAAATAAATCATGTCTTAAAAGTTTTAAGACCAATCATTACTTAGTAAAATCGCCCTGTAGGGCTTAGAATATTGACTGTATCTTCTGAAGAGAGGTAATATCCATATTTAACAACCCATCCACCTGGGCAGGATATGACACAAGGTCAATTTTTAAGTGGAATTTAACAGGTTTGAATTCAGAGTTTTCCTTCTAGACTAGTTGCCTCACCAAGGCTGAAGAACCCAGTACTATTTACCCATAGCTGGAGGGAGAATAATTGGATTCATACCTTTCCTAAGGGTATTAGTGCTATGTGAAATGTAATTAGCCTGGTCCAGGATTTGAACTTGTGTCACTGTGTCCATTTCCTACTATGATAACCATTACATAACGGGCACCTCCTTAATATATATCCTTGTATATATTAATATCCTCCCCTCCTACACACACGCTTTCAAAAAGGAGAGTTCTTGAGTAAACCTCATTTGATGATAAAGCTCCTTTTCTGGGCAGTGTGGAGTACCCCTTCAGTTAGTTTCCTCTGTGGGTCAATGAGATCTATTTGATTGATTTGATGGCATATCAATCATTATTGATTACTTAATGCCAAATCCTTTTTATACTTATATATTAATGATTTGTAAACACATTTTGTAGATGCAAACAGTTAAATGATCAAACAGTTCTATTTCTAAAAATTCCATTTAGCATAAGTCATTTGTTTGCACTCAGTTTAAATGTCAAACAGTTCTATTTGACCCATAGGTGCTACCATTCCAGACCAGAGTTGACCTGGGAGTGATGGCAATGAAGAGGTACTCCATATTCCTCAAAGCTCCAGCATTACTGGATTAGATTGTTTAGTGTCATATCAGGACACTCAGAGGAGGAGTCTTCTGCAGAGATACACTCAGTGTATTCTTCATCCCCAGCCGACTGGGCACAGATTTATTTGAAATTGTTTTGTATTACATATGAATACTTGATATCATACATCTGTAAATTGTAATTATATTTGTTGACCAAGAATCATTAATATTAGTAATTTGAAATCGTATAATTGTGTATAAACAAAGGATTATTAAATAAGAATAATTACTTGAAAACATATAATTATTTGTATTAGATAGGAATACTTGACATCATATAACTGTGCAAAAAACTCTTAAACAACTAAAAAATATAAATATAAATGAACACCTAACCTCTCGGCATAAAATAAACCCCAGACAGATTTTAGTAAAAGCATCAATAAAAGTATAATATTGTGTATAAGTACATATATATATTTGCATATGAAAACTTTGATACTTCAACTGTTTTGGAAAATATACACCTTAAACTTGATAATTTTGATTAACACAAATCAAGATCCTTTTGGTTTTCATTGTTAAAATTTTTAAACAAAATTTATTTGCCAGTTGTATTGAAATTTATGATAGAAAATACTTCTGTTAGAATTTTCTAAGCAATAACATTTATATTGATGTTATTGGTAAACTAGTTTATGTAATCCATAATATCCTAGGTATGAATTATTAAAGAAATATGTCAATATTTGGATTCACTCTAGTAATTACATATCTACTAACATAGTGAATTTTCTTATAGAAAGAGAAGAAATAAAACAATAATCTTGGTTCTGTTTTAATGCTGACTTCATTTGAATCTGGTTAGCAAATTTTTGGCTTTTATTATCACTATCCACTAACTTTACCACTTTGTTTTAGTCATTTTCTACATTAATGAACTTTTTCTGGTGAGGGATTTGATTAACCCTCAAATTTTCAGATTTTTATTTATTCATTTTTTTCTATTTTTCATTTTTTTCCCATCTAAAATATTTTTGAACAAATTTTAGTAACCAATTTGCATGTTATGCATTGAAAATGAAGTAAAAGATTATGAATTGTCAGACTAGTGCTATTATAGGTATACTGTTATTTATCTTTTTTAATTTCTTTTGAAATTAGATTATAAAGTTAGATGACATTGCTTTGTTGCTATTGAATAAAACTGGGTTATTACTGCATATAAGTTTCTTAGTTAAAGCAGGCAAATAGGTTACTTACCTCTTACCAAGAAAATTCAAACTAGTTTTAGCATGATCTGTTTAGGTGATATACATATATGTACATTGTTTATGCCATTTGAACCATATATTCAGTCTTAATGAATACACATTTACATTTAATCTTTACCAAAATAACCCAGTTTGTAAATGAAAATTATGAAGATATTTTTTTCATTTAAACCAGGTAACTGAGAATTCAACTAACCACCCACAATGGAGGAGAAGGCATATGGATAAAAAGAAGGCTGTATTAGTTGTGACATTTAATGATGGTAGTAGTTGAATTTGAAAAGTGCTAAGAACTTTTGCTGTTGAAAAGAGGTTGGTTATTTGCACTTTTAACTATATTCTAAGTATAACACTTGCAGATAACAACATTTGATGAAATAATAATAATAATAATAAAAACTGATGAATTCTCCTTTCTTGTTACATGGCAGAAGAATCCAGATCTAGGTATTTCATTACATGCAAACAGAAACAAATGACAAAAAAGAAGAAGAAAATAATATTTGTATATAATTTGTTGCTATTATATTTCTTCAGTTAACATTTTATGAACAGACCTAAAGTAAGAATATAATTTGAGTTGTAGTTTAAGTTATCTCTTTTATTCTTTTTTTTTTAAAGCTTATAATGAATTTATCCTTAAACATAAATCATAACAAAATTAGATTTTTTTTTCTCTCAGACTTTAATCTACAAATTTTCTTATTTGTTAACCTTGGATGAACCCTATTCAAAATGTAAATTTATTTTCTTACTGTTATTAAAGTTCTCTTATTTCAGAAACTATCTAATACAATGGTTTGATAAAAAAGACCCATCAATCTTATGTTATTGTACTTATTTAAAAACTGTGTTGGTTTATCAGCAGATGTAAATATTGAATTGAATAATATTTCACTTTTAGAAATAAAAGAATTTGAAAGGTTTTTAATGAAATTTTTTAAATTAAATTTCTCTATCTTCAATAAATTACAATAGTTGTGGATAAAAGTTTACAGTGTTTTTTGTTTTTTTTTGTTTTGTTTTGTTTTTTTAACTAGAGTCTAAATTCACTGATGAAAACTAATTTTTGCAAAAAACTTTTGGTTCTAAAAGTACATTTTGAGTAAAGGGGGGAAAATTAATTATCTTAGTTATAGAATTAGAATTATTTCAATTTTTTCAATGAATATTTCAAAATTATCAATAAAAATCAACATAAAAATTCATAGTGAAAGAGAATACCTAAAGATTGAATTTTCTTACAAAGAAATATACATAGTTTCAAATAACGTGTTGCCACAGTGATAGATTGCTAGTGACACATAAAAACAATCAAATGTTTTACCTGAAATTTATAAAAGCTTATACAGTAATTTTTTGATCATATTAACCATTACATGTTAATTATTTGTTCATTTTTTATGTATTAAAAATAGTTGGGATGTTTTTCTTTTTCTATCTTTCAGTCTTTGAAAATTGCAAATATATAACAGAAAGAAATGTAAAATCTTAGGCCATAAAACTCAAGGAAATTAAAAACTTTATAAGTGCATGGCTATGAAAATTATTTTATGCCCTGTGTTTAAAAACACAATTTTTATTTTTACTGCTGCTGAAAAAAATCTAAATAAAATTTTGATTACTGAAAGTGCATCACAGAATCTGTTGTGTAAAAATAAATAATCAGATAAATAAATAAAAAATGATAAATAGATTAAAAAAAGATAATAAGTAAAATAGATGAATAAATAAAACTTATTTTACTTCCAGACCACTGATTCTAAATTTGATTTTTATAATGTTCAAATTAGTAATTCTTTCAAATAGTACCAATTTTCACTTAACCTTTTTACTCTTACTGAAATACCTGTGTTCTTGTTGAATTTTGTTTTCATCCTAACCTTTAAAAACATTTCAAAAAATGAAAAAAAAAAGTGCTCAGTACTGACTTATAGAGCAGGATTAAACCTAAAATAAATTGTTGTTCATTCACCCCCTCCTTGGCTAACCTTTAACTTTCATTCTTTTAAAACTTGAAAATAAAAAGGTTAATACAAATAGACAAAGATATTAATTTTTGTTCTATAAGGAGTCGCTGTTTTAAAAACAGAAAAAGATTGCATAATGCTGCATTTAATGCCTTATAATCTCTTACTTTAAATTACTGTGTCAAACTTTTACCCAAAATAACTTGAATTAACATTTTTATTGGTGTTCTAACTTTATATAGTACAAATTAAATTAAAGTAGATGATTTTATCTATAATGTACAATAGTTTGCTTAGTTGTGTTGAGAACAATGTTTTTATTTTATTTTTGTTGGTTTTTGTTAGTAAATAGGTTAAGTATTTATACAAAACTTTTAATCTCTTTGTTTGACATAAGTATTTGATATTGATTAGTATGTCTAGTAACTGGTTAATTTTCATTAATTAGGATTAATCCTGTTTTTGTGCAAATAGGATTTGCCTATTTATTGGAATTACATTTAAAATTTGCCAGAAACAATTGCATATTTCACCTTATTATTAATGCAATAATGAACAATTTCCTGTCTCTATTTGTTTATCAAATTACTTTGTTAATTGGAAGATTTTTTTCTTCTGTGTTTAATTTGAAACTAATGTCTAGCGCATGATTAATTGTAGCACATAACTTGGAGGACAAATTATTTTCTGAATGTTTAATTAACTTTCATCAATTAAACTTGCTTTGCTTATCAAACTGGCTAGCAGCTTCAAACATTTACATTTCAAATTGTTGCTGTTACTTTCATATCCTTTTCATCAAATAAATTCTACTAGTTCCTTCCCACACATGAATGAATACTGTATAAGAATTATTATAATCAATATGAAACTATTTAACACAACTCACACATTTATAGATGCCATTATAACTATCACTATTTTAGAATTTAGATAATTTGAAATTTTGTAAACTTGTTTCTTTAAATTATTTTTCTTTTCTTTTTTTTTTTTTTAACTAGTATTTCACATACCAGAAATAAAATGTAAATAATTGTAAGACAGACTAAAAGCAATTTTACATAGTAAGCAAATTCTTGTATTTTTATATGAGTAACTTAAAGCAAGAGACCCTTAGTAGCTGCTTTAAGCAGTTTCTCTGTGTGTGGAACCTGCTGTAATAAACTTTGAAAAAATTATGCTGAGTTCACCTAAATTTTTAATGAAAAGGCAATTTCAATTCCTTTACTTAATTTATATTTAATAAAAAACTTTTGAAAAAATCACATTTTTCTCTATTTTCCCTCCCCACAAATGTTGGTTTTTACAATTTTAATTACTTAACAAATGTGAAGAATTAAAATTCAATGAAAATACTGACAAATTATAAATCAATCATACTTTAAAAGTTTAGGTTTGTGAGAGAAACTCTAAGATGGTTAATAGCGTATAAAATGCTTTTTGCAATTTTTTTTTAATGTTAGCTTAATGCTATTGAAAGTTCCTTTTTCTTTTCTTTTTTCTCCTGATAGATTTGATTGGTTGGTTGGGTTTTATGGCATATCAACCTTTTGTAGGTTATTTAATGCCAAGTTCATTTTTATGTAAATAATCAGTTCTACTTAAAACAATTCAGTTTAGCATGAGTACACAGTTTAATTGTCAAAAACATTTCTATTTCAAACTATTCAGTTTATTCAAACAGTTATATATAACAATTCAGTTTAGTGTAAGTACAGTTTCAATGTCAAAAAACAGTTCAATTTCAAACAATTCAGTTTAGCAAAAATATACAGTTTAAATGTAAGTACAGTTTGTCTAAAACATTTCTATTTCAAGCTATTCAGTTTAGTCAAGCAGTTCTAATTCAGCTAAGTACAGATTTTGTTTACACACAGTTAAATGTCAAAACAGTTCTATGTTAAACAATTCAGTTTAGTGTAAAGACAGTTTCAATGTCAAAAAACAGTTCTATTTCAAATAATTCAGTTTAGCATAAGCACACAGTTTAGCAAAAGTATGCCATTAGTTCTATTTAACCCATAGATAGGGCTCTATCAGGTGCTACCATGCCGGGCCAGAGTTGACCTAGGAGCAATGGCAATAAAGGGGTGCTCCGCATTCCCCAAAGCTCCAGCATTACTAGAACCTCACCATCAGATTGTTTAGTGTCATACCAGGACACTCATTGGAGGGGGGGGTCTTACCCCTCTGCAGAGGTGCAGTCAGTGTATTCTACAGCCCCAGCCGACTGGACAATACATAGAGGTAAATGTCAAACAGTTTTATTTCAGATAATTCAGTTTAGCACAAGTCCACAGTTTAAATGTTAAAACAGTTCTATTCTAAACAATTCAATTTAATTTAAATACGCAGTTTAAATGCAAAAAATTAGTAAACTCCAACCACCGTTTGGTTCTATTTAACCCATAGATAGGACCCTTATTAGGTGCTACCACTCCGAGCCAGAGTGGACCTGGGAGTGATGGCAATGAAGGGGTACTCCACATTCCCCAAAGCTCCAGCATTACTAGAACCTCACAATCAGATTGTTTAGTGTCTTATCCAGGACACTCATTGGAGATGTCTTACCACTCTGCAGAGAAGCAGTCGGTGTATTCTTCAGCCCCAGCCGACTGGGCCCTCTTGATAGAAAATCATTTTCATTGGATATTCTATTAATGAGATATAATATTTTCTCTTTACTTTGGTTACCTGTTTCGTGTTTATCTTAAAGTTAATATATTTTAAGTGAAGTTTTTTGATCTCTAGAAAATATTTTACCAATGATTTGGCTTATGTAAAGAAAGGATTATCAGAAATATCAATTTAAACAGTTTACAAAATTTTCAACATTTATGCATTTTTCTAAAAAATTATTAATGAAATTACTCATCTACAACCTACAGGTCAAAGATCTTTCCATTGTTAACATAAGAAAGATCATATGACAATTATATCATTTTTTCTTATAAAATCTAAGGCTTCCAATTAATTTTGATTCATGATTAAAAGAATTTCAGTTGTTCATTTTTTTATTTTATCTTTCATTTTTTTGAGAATTTTAACTTAAAAAATAATCAACCTATTTCTTGGTGACTGTGGTTGAGGGCGACCCAAAGGCTCCCTTCCTTGATCCGTACCTTATAATGCTGAGTGTTAAGCAAGGAGGTATGAAGTACCTTTTTTTTTTTTTTTTTTTTAATTGTTGGTATAACTCGACTTGGGATTGAACCCAGGTCTCGTGGACCATTGGTGAAATGGTCTAGGAGATCAAAGTAAAGTGGAGCAATCCAGGGAAAGGAGTAGTGTCCTCCCCTACACCTTGATGTAGTAGCTATTGAAAAGGGAGCCTTTAGGTTGCCTTCGACCACGGTTGCCAACTTTACTTTTACTTACTTATTTGTTACTGAGAGATTATATATATATATATATATGTACTATTCGGTCCAGTTAAACCAGAGTCAGGAATAATTCCGTCAGGACAAAAAATCATTCAACTATAAACATTTGAATTTTCCTGGTAAAGAGCTCAATATAACTGACATCACAGAGCAAATGTGACCAGTTTTTGTTTTTCTTAGATATATAAGCATGTTTGATTAAATGATAAAGACACATTTTGTCTATATAATATTAATCAAGATCCTTTCAAGTTTCCTGATTAATGTCTTGGTTTCAGGTTGGAATTGGTGGATGAATTTACCAATATGATAATATTCTATTTCCATTGATAATGTTCTGTTTCTTGAATTCATTCGCATCTCAGTTTTATTTAACTCTGCATTTATGTATTTTAGATATGTTATGAAAACCTAAAAACTTTCAAAACTCTTTAAAAAACACTCTTTATACATGCAAGCAACCCCTGATGATGGTTTATGAAAGGTCTGAAAGCGCTTGTGACTATTTTGGTAAATTCATCCACCAATTCCAACCTGAAATCAAGACACTTATCAGGAAACTTGAAAGGATCTTAATAAAATTATATAGACAAAATGTATCTTTATTTTTTAATCAAACATGCTTTAATAAAACACTGCTTCCCAACTACACACACATGCATTTCTCTCTATCTATCTATCTATCTATCTATCTATCTATCTATCTATATATATATATATATATATATATATATATATATATAATTTTTCTTACCTCTAGTAAAGGTAAAGTTCTTCTCTTTTTTTAAATTCCCCCCCTTCTCATTCTTCCTCCTACTCTTTATATAAATATATATGATTCATCATTGCATTTGTCATTTCAATGTTTGTTCCCCTGTAGATGGTTCTAGCTGGGACCAAAAGTACTTGGGTGGGGGGAATATGGCACCTTTTTGAATTCATTGCATGCAGATGTCAAATGACTGATATAAAGACTTGAACGGATCAACTATAAAATAGACAGAAGTGAAGTGTCTTTCTTATTTAATCAAACATGTTTAAAAGAGAAAATACCGCCTATATATATATATATATATATATATATATGATTAATCAATTTTTCATTAACTATTCTATAATTCTGATGGTGTGAAAAAACCCAGATTACTACAATTTGCAAATAAAAAAGAAATTGCACTAACTGGTATCTGGAAAAAAAATTCCATAAAAAATGGAAGACTAAAAGCAAACGTATGACTTGAAAATAATCAACTAATAATGCATACCCAGCCAAAAGAAAAAACACTGACAGAATTCCTTATATATATATAATCTCCAAGCTGTTAAGATTGTTATTTTTTGGAAAACTGCTTCTTTATTATCTCTTACACCCCTTCTAAATCCATTTATTCATTTAAATAACATGGTGCATATGTAAAAGATATTTAGATATTAAAAATATTAATGGTGAAATAATTGATTTATCAAGTGTGAATTGTATAGTAAGAATAACTTTTCTTTCATATCCTCAGTAGAATTTGTAGTATTCAAGAGGATTTGAACTTCTAATCAAGGCTTTAATTTTTTTAAATCACATACTTTGAGTTATTGTTTTTTGTTTTTTTTTTTAATTTGCATAACTTTTTAAATATCTGTTTTAAGTAATTAGGATTTTTGTATATAAATGTCATATGAGAAAAAACACACTTTGCAATTTATGATGATTCATTTTTCTAGGTTTGTTAAAACATCATGCCATTTTCTCTATGAATAAAAGACTTTAGTTACATAAAAATGAATTCTCTGTAGAATGTTAAAGAATTTGAATTCCTTTTTGCTTAATTTTAGGTGACTCATTTCAGTTGAACTGGTGCAATTTTAAAGTTATTTTATTTTTTAGTCTGAATCACTCTTGTTTATGTTCTTTTAAGGGAGGAGCATCATTTTCATGCTCATCTTCATTTTATGAGTATATTTCTCTTTAAACTTATTCAACTTTCTTCCTTGATACTATAATTCCACATTCAACTTAGTTCATATAGATTTATCTAATTTTAAAAAAAATCCAATCTGGAGAGTATAAAAAAATGTTAAAATCTGGACAGCTTTAACTGGTTAAATTGAAAAGCATCTCTTGAATGATCCTATAAGTGATATTTTATTGATTCTTTTGAATATCTTATTTCCATTTATTAATTTTCATTTTTGTATATTTAATGTATTGTTGGATAGTCTTGGAGTTACTTCAACATTTATGCCTCATGTTGTATTTTCCTCTGTTTAAAATGGTAATTTTTGTATAGCTAGGAATCACATCATGAGGAAATGATCTGTATTAAATATATATCATCTTTTATTCTTTTAAACAACTTTCATATAAAATTACCAAACTCTGATTCATTTGAAATAATACTTTTGTCCTAGATTTGACTGTTTTTTATCTTTCAATTTTGTTTTTTGAATTTACTTTTCTGCAATATCTCCAACTGTAGCACAATCTAACTTTTTCTTTACATTGGTATATTGTGTACTTGCATTCAAATTTATGTCATCTAATTCTGGCTCTTCTGTTGTGTTGCTTTGACTAGAATGTCAAATTTTCTTAAGAAAACAACATCAAAAAGAAAATTAAAAAAAGAGCATTAATAAGTAATGTTTAAGTTTCTCATGACATTATTATTCATGACTTAGTTGTGTGACATTTAATTAGATAAGTAAACAGATTTATACACTTGTTATATGATACTCAGTTTATAAACATTTTTAACAAAATCATTATGAAGAATTTGTCTTCAACCACACACTTTTTAAATGTGTAAGTAACCCTTAAACAATGAAGTTAATTGTTGAGATAAATGTGGCAATGTTGACAATTGCTACTTGGTAGACACACAGTAGACTCATCATCATCATGTTGTGCCGCCAGCACGGATATCCCTGACCCTCTCTCGCCACTTCTCCCTATCGTTCATCGCCTCTGGCAGGTCTTCAGGGCTACATCCCGTATCTTCACATAGCTGCTGTATGTATGTTCAAGCTGGTTGTCCTGCTTTTGCTCGGCCATATGTGGAGGTCTATAGGAGTACATCACTTATGAGCTCGTCCCTGCTTCTCCAGCAGTCTCCTGCATGTCTGGTTCGTCTAACTTGGATAGTTTTCGTGATGGGAGGCAGGTGGCTGTATAGTTGGTGCCTTGTGGGGTGTTGCCGCCAGGACTTGTTCAATATTGCTTGCAACACTCTTGTGTAATTGCTGTCTAGCTTCTTCTCCAGCCGTTTTGTTAGCGTCCAAGTAGTGCATCCATACAGCAGTATCGACACGACCGCTGCCTGGAAGAAACTGCATTTCATTTTATCGGTCAGGTCTGATTTCCATATGATCGATAGCTTATCGATAGCTGTCCATGCCTTCGTTAGCTGCGTGTCAATGTCTTTTTCGGTTGATGAGACAATACTTCCTAGGTAACGGCCAAACGCAATGCCTAACCTGGTTCTGGATGTATGAGTCTCGCGGCTCAGTGCTCATGATTGTCAGTTTAATTGGGGAACTACTGCTGCTCATCTATAAGAGTGGCTTCTATAGATGAGAATAAAAACAGCCATCGAAAGATAACCATGACCCACACTCAAACTGTAGTCTATACTGGTGTTTATCATGGGATGACCCTTTTTCTAGATGCTAACAAAAATTTACATATCTGCAGATCAGAAAGAAGGAAATTAGCAACAACTTTTTTTTTATTTTTTTTTTTATTTTATTAATTTTAATGGTATATCAACTCATCTAGGGTTATTTTACATGTAGAGGCAAGAGAATTGAATTCATTGTACATTCATATTTACATATTTTTGTATAGTTTCTTAAGAGGTTTTTTTTTTTTTCTTTTTTTCAACACTGTCCTATCAAAAATGCATAATTTTCAAACAAATCTATTTGACTTATATATAGGACCCTAACAAGTATTACCACTTTAAGTAAGAATAGAACAAAAGGTTACTCTACACTCCCCAGATCTCCAGAACTAGATCCTTACCATCTGATGCAGTTTTGTGCCCTACCCAGGGCACCTTTATTTTTTGTTTAACAATTGTTTTTTTTTTCTATGTTGCAAGCTCTAAATCCTCCCAAATTCTCTTGAGTTTTCTCTAATTTGCCTATTCACTGGTCTCATCTTTATCTACCTCAATTTTTAGACTTCTGTATATGTTCCTCTCCGCTCATGGGCTTGTATTGGGAATATAGAACTTTATGATTTCTCAAACAGTGTCACCAACCTGCAAAAAAGCTTGATACATCAATAAACCAAACTAACCAGTCCCTATTTTAACAAACCAGACAAGCAGGCCTAGTATTTTAATAAACAAAACTGAACTCTCCTAACATTATCAACAGTACCACCTGCCCATTGGATGACCAAGTATCACTCCACACAAAAAGATTTCAAATTTGAGGCTTCAGTAGTTTTTTTTGTTTTTTTTTCTTAAAAATTGTTAAATTGATATCATCTCCATGATTAAATACCTTTGGCAAATGCACGAGGATTATTAAATAAGTTTCCAGACTTTTTTTTGTATGGGCACTTTTATTGATAGTACACACATGAAACTCTACTCCCCTTCGAAGTAATCTCCTCTGGCTGCAATGCACTTGTTGTACCGTTCCAACAACTTCTGGAAGGCCCCATGGAAGTTCACTTGTGTGAGTGTGTCAATGACCTTCGTCACAGCCTCTTTCAATTCCTCCATTGTCTCATAACAACAGCCTTTGATCTTAGGGAATAACCAAAAGTCACAGGGAGTACGGTCTGGACTATAGGGACGGTGAGGAACTGTCTTGATGCCCATCTTGGTCAAATAGTCTGTGACAAGGATGGAGTCGTGGACTGGTGCATTGTTCTGTTGGAAATGCCACTGACCCAATTTGAAGAGTGCTGGCCTCTTCCAACAGAATCTCTTCCTGAACTCCCTTAAAATCTCAACATAGTAACCCTAACTCTAACCGTTTGGCCAATCAACTCTGGTGTATTGACTTCCTTACTCCTCCCACACCTCTTGTCATCCCTTACAGACTCCCTGCCTTCCTTGATTCTCTTATGCCACTCAAAAACTGATGCTCGATTCATGCAAGATGGTCGAAAAGCAGTCTGAAGCATTCCATACGTTTCTCTGGCATTTTTTCCAAGTTTAGAATAGAATTTTATTGCATATCATTCTTCTAAAGTGTCCTCATGTCCAGATTGCATCTTTGAAATCCACTAGCTGTGACAATCAGGCTTTAGTAGGGTGTATTCCAATTGCTGCTGTAGCTGTTCATTTGAACGTGAAATCATAAAAATTGATCAGTCATCTCATAAGATGTATAGCAATAACATACTGAATTTTCAAGAGTCTTCGGCAATTTTAAATGCCTGTACAAAAAAAGTCTGGAAACTTATTGAATGCACCACATAACTTTTTTCTACTTAAAAAGCACTCACGCACATACAGAATCTATTGATTTGATGTTTATTCAAAATTACCTGTCCATTGGTCTATTGGGTTGAGTGTTCATCCATGGCCTGGGAGACTGGGGTTCAATTCCAAGTTGAGTCATACCAAAGACTCAAAAAGACGTTACTTGATGCCTCCTTGCTTAACAGCATTATAAAGGTACAAATCAAAGGTAAAGTGGAGCAATCCAAGAAAAGGAATAGCACTCTCCCCTACACCTCTGTGTAGTAGCTATTGAAAAGGGAGCCTTTAGGTTGCCCTTGAATACAGTCACCAACTTTATTTAGAATCAAAATATTTTAAAAGGAAGAATAAATTTTCTTGGAATACTTAGAATTTGAAAACATAAAAATGTTTTCAAATTTTGCATGAAGGTTGTCTTGTTTCTGTGTCACATTTTACTGACATTTATTCAATAAAAAAATATGCTCAACAATTTATACAAAAATCAAGCAAAAGATTTAAAATGTGTTCTTCAAATTTATAGTTGACACTCCAGTAGTAAATTCTATCAATGTTTTGAAGAGAAAATACCTCTTAAGAAAATTTATGTTCTTGGCAAATTGTTTTTTGAGGTATTAAGCTTGAATGGACATCACATTATCCAATCCTATTTTTGATCTTTTGAGGTGAGTGAGTAAATAAATAAATAAATTTGCCATTTAGAAAGACATTTCAGATGATCTAGGATGCATTAACAATTATGTTCTTGAGTAAATTGAGGTTTCAGGTCTTTCAACATCAAACCTCTTTACCCAGGTAACCGAGTTGGGGTTGATCACTTTCCACCAACAAACCATTGGTTTGTCCTCTTAATCCAAAGCCAACAGCTGCTTTTCTTTGAACAACTTAACAGCTTCTACTCTTAGCAGCTCCTATTATGCCAAATCTAGTCAAAGAACTGCAGAATGAGCACTTGCAAGCCTCCCAATAGCCTACTTTTATGGCTTGTGTAAGCGTAGCCAACCCTTGTTTCAATACTATTCTGCCAGCTTCTCATATTTGGTGAATTTCCTCTCATGATCTTCCTCTAGATGCTCCTCCTAGGGCATTGTTAATTTTTAGATAATCACCTACTTTGCTACATCTGAGAAGATGACCATGTTTAGGCAGAATTGATTGTATGATGTGTCAGGGAATTTTAACTCTCTTCCAATATCCACTCTCAGTTCCCGGTCCAGAGCTAAGAAAAGTCGGAATGCTCTTGTCCATGGTTGTGAATGGGCCTTTTAACAGGCTTTCAGAAAGTGGACAGGTTTTCTTCCTGAAGTGGTTTTTGCTGGATTTTATGGTTGTAGCAGTAACTCTCACAACCACCCCAAGTCATGGCATCAACAATAGTATCCATCATCCAAAACCTTGGGGCAGCCACTTGAGGGCAAGAAGGTATTTCACTTCTGCTTTGTGTGAAGATTTGCTGGATTTAAAATGTAAAAGTCTGACTAAGTGATGTTCTGCTACATTGTGTTCTTCAACTTTGTGCAAGATCTCTATTGACTAAGCCCCACCATCTTGCTGACCCTTACCTCCTACATGTACCTCTTCCTTAAGGAGATGCTCTCACTCCCTCTCTTTGGCTTTACTGATCAAACAACTTGGAATGAAGCTCAGGTCTTGTCATCCTACTGCCACTTTTACAAGAGCCTTCTGCCTTAGCCATGACAGCCACCTACAATTTTACAAAATGCTATTTGCTGCCTCTTTAGAATCCCCTGATGCTTGGTATCTCTCAATCTTGTCACCACAAAATCTTCTGCAAGACTACTAAAAGAGAGCTGTATGATGTTCATGGTTCAATATAGTGCCACACTACTTCAGCTCCTTGGTAGACTAAAATATTTTTGAACATAGTTGCTAATCACTTTCTCTAGAGTTTCTCTTGTCAACAGTGGGGTATCATATATTAGTAGGGGCCATAAAACTTTAGGCAGCATAATATACTGGTATATCCAAGCCTTGAAGCAGCCAGGCAATTCAGATTTATCAACCCTATTAAACCAGGCATTAAGATCACCAATGGTTTTGCTGTGTCCTTCAGGCTGCAATCAGAATTGTTCACTGTCTTTTCTGTTAATGTTGGAATAATAACTTTAGAAATTGTTCACACCTTTTTTTTATTTTTATTTAACACAACAATCTTTTATTTTGACATGTCCTTGCTTCAATGATAGCTTCTTAAGTTTCTCAGATCCACCTACTGCCAGGGATTGATGATATAATAAACATGTATATAAACTCTAATTGTGATTGTCACACACTAGTCTTTGTGGGTCGGCTCACTTTTGCTAACTTGACCACCATATTCATAGTGAAAATGGAAAGGATGACTGGGATAGTACAGCCAGTTACAATTCCCTTCTTAAGATTATGACATTGTCATTCTCATTTAAAAGTTCTTATATTAATCCAGGATGAGGTCATTGATCTTACTGGAACCTTGGTATATTCAGTGTGTGTCTTTTCAATTAGTTTGGGAAGTATGGACTTATAGGTATTGACAAAAGTCCACCTACAGGGCTACCAGTTCACTGCTTCTTTCCTTTGTTTCTTATAAGAACTACATAATCATCTATGGGATTTAGGGATCCTACCCTTCTCCATCGATATGTTGATGTAATTGTTCATTAGCAGGAACTTCAATAGCCATTATGACTAGAGTCTAAAAAAAGATCTTGTTTTCTATACCAAACAACATAATAGTTCTGAACTGCTCAATATCTTTTAAACCTTCATCAATAGGAATCTATGGCATCCTCTACACATCTCCACTGGTTGGAGATTCTTCCTCTTTGCCAGATGACTCTCAAAATCTTCCACTGTTATTCTAAAAATTTTGGTCAGCACTCTACTAGGCCTTGGAGAAAAGGAATACTTTTGTCTATGGTAGCCAAATAAAAATAATCAAATTTGAAATGATTTTTCAAAATCTGTTTTTAGCCCTGTTAGTGGGGCTGAGAATACATTGTATCTACAGAAGTATAAAACCCTCCAAAAGATGGAGTGTCCCAGGTAAAACACTTAACTGCATTCAGTGGTGAAGCTCCAGTTCTGGATAATGTGAAGTGTTTATCCCTTCAATGCCATTACTTTGAGGTTCACTTTGACCCTATGTGGTTGCACTTGTTAGGGTCCCATCTATGGTTGAAATTTATTAGTATTAGATAAAAATACTTGAAGCCACATAACTGTGTAAATTTTTTATATTAGATAGGAATACTTGATACAAACAAGAATATTATCAAATAGGAATAGTTACTTGATACCATGTGATTATAGATAAATAATTAGTATTAGATATTATAATATTTGAAACTATATCTGCAAATTATTTGCACCAGATTTCAGCATTAAATAACCCATAAAGAGTTGATATGCCATTAAACAAATAAACCAAACCAAAACCCATTTTTCTTAAAACCTATACAAGAGAAAATATTCTATTTATAAATGCTATTCAAGGGATTTTTTAAAGTATTGAAATTATTTTAATACTATGAAAAAATGCAAGAAGTAGATAATATCTTGCAGAAACTATGACAGATGCAGACTATGCAAATGATCTAGCATTTCTCGCAAATACACCTGCCCAAGACAAATCCCTACTGCATATCCTAGAGCAAACAGCAGGAGGCATCATCTTCTATGTGAATAGAAATAAACATAGCTCATTATTGTTTAAATACTATCTCAACATTAAGTGGCAAGCTTCTGAAATCAATAGACCAGTTCACATACCTCAGCAGCAACATCTCATCTACTGAAACACATGTGTAGTGAAGGTGTGAACTACTATTGGTAGGTTATTGACCATATGGAAATCAGATCTCTTTGATGAAATAAAATGGGTTTTTTTCCAAGCTGTAGCTGTGTGAGTAAACTGTATCGATGCACTACCTGGACGCTAACGAAATACATGGAGGAAAAGCTAAATAGGAACTACACAAAATTACTACTTGCTGTTTTGGACAAATCCTGGAAGCACCCCCCCCACAAAATAGCTGGTGTACGTCCACTTACCTCCTATCTCACAAACCACCCAAGTAAAAAAAAATATATGCTGAGCACTGCTGGAGAAGTAAAACTGACCTCATAAACAACATTCTTTTTAGAGTTCTTTCACATGGACATGCCAGTGTTCACAACCAGCAAGGACTTGTATATATTAGCTCTCTGCAGACACTGGAAGTATTCTAGGGGATCTGTCTGGAGTAATAACAATAGGGACGGATGGCGAGAGAGTTAGGGAACTCCATGCTATCAGTATCACTTGATGATGATAAAATAAAAAGATAAAGAAAATTTTTACCAAAAATCTGTGATGTTATTTCTCAATCTTATCAGTGTAAACATGTCTCTTTCAAGACCTACTCTAAATAACTTTTAAAGTACCAAGAGGATTTTCTTGTGATAGTTAATCCATAATAATAAGGAATGATAATAGTGAATGTATCAGTTAAAAAAGTCTCTTTTCAAATTTGAAAATTTTCAAGCATCATTGCAAAGTAAATTCTCTATAATTGGCAGGAAAATTGTTGTAAGATGTTATAGTGTGAAATTAACAAAAAAATGCAGTTAGAATTAAATGTAGACCATATCAAGTCATGAAATAAATTGCATCAAAAGTAAAAGAAAATAAACATTTCAATTATTTTTCACCTTTAAAATTTGTAAATTTGAAAAAAAGCATTTTCCTAATCTTGTTGATTACATTAATGAAATAATATCTTGCAAAAGAGTCTGCCTTGTCAGGAGGGTTTAGAATATGCTGACTGTATACCCCCCTCCCCTGCAGGGTATAAGACCCTCACCAAAAAATAAAAGGGCTTGTGTCCTAAGTATGATACTAAACTCTATCTAATGGTGATGCTGCAGTTCTGGAGATCTGGAAATTATGGAGTACTCCTTCATTGCCATTATTCCCAGGTCCATTCTGACTCAAGTGGTAGTACCTGTTTGGTTCCTATTTATGTATCAAATACATTCGTTTAAAAATTATTTGTATTCAGTAAGACCGTGTGCAAAAATATAAATATGAACACAATTCTTTAACCTCTTGGCATAAAATAACTCAACATTAAAATCAATTAGTCATTGCAAAAGAGTCAAGTTGTTATAATTTCAAAATGATTATATTCGGATAATTAGACTATCTGTGCCTAAACAAATAAGCAAACATACCCAGCCTCTGTACTATTATCTCATTAAAAAAAAGGTGCAACTGTAAACAGTGCTTTCTATTGTCAACTCTTTTGGCAAAATTCACCTTATTTATTGAATGATTCATATATATATATATATATATATATATATATATATATATATATATGCTCAGGTTTGGGGCGAGTCTCCATGACATAATGACTAACATGCTGGAGTGTGATGCCATAGTCAGCAAGTTTCAATGCCAGTTGCACTACTACATTCACTTTTGGACTAATGCCCCTTGAGAAAGGTATGAATTCCTTTATCCTTCCAGCTATGGATTAAATAGTACCACTACTGTTCTTCTACAAAGTTGGCTTTGGCATTAAATAACCCATGAAGCTTGATATGTCATTAAGCAAAAACAAAAAAACCTCTCTGGCTTATAACAATGTATTTGTAATTTCTGTGTGTCACACAGGAAAAGAGAATATTTCTATCTCCATTAAAAAGAAAAGGAAGGCTAACCTTTCCCCATCCATTACAACTTGAAGCCCAGTCAGCCAGGGCTGTTGAATTTGCAAGCTGCATCTATGCAGAAGGGTAAGACCACCACCACCAAATGAGTGTTTTGAATATGATACTCAACCATCTTATGATGAGGCTCCAATCCTGAAATCTTAGAATATGTAGAGTACCTCTTCATTGCCATTACTCCCAGGTCCACTCTGACCCAGAGTGGTAGTAACTGTTAAGGTCTCATCTATGGGTCAAATAGAAATATTTAATCATTTACTATACTTGAAACCATTTAAATACGTGCAAACAAATGATCAATAAGCAGCAGAATTGTTAGTATTACATAGTAATACTTGGTACCATTTAACTGAATGCAAATGAATGAGCTCTGATTCATTTAAAAATAATGTTACCTACAAACTATTCATTTACAAATTATGTATATTTAATAAACAGGATTTGGTATTAAATAACCTACAAGGGTTGATATGTCATAAAATGCAACCAACCAACCATCTATGACTTGACCCAAATTCACTGATTTTTCTTTGAATGAAAAAAATCTGACTTAAATCAAAATAAAGTAACTAATTAGCAATCAGTAATATTTTCAAGAAACCATAGTGGAAGGTGTAAATGGAAAAAAATCATAGTGAGGCAAACCAGGAGACAAAAAGAAAAATTTCTTGGTTTATGAAACTTCTTTATAAAGTTATGAAGGAGTAAAATATTATTTCCGATAGTTTTATTTATTTGTTTAATTTTTTTCATTGGATGTCTTGTATATATGTAAATAAGTATCACATATATATATATATATATATATATATATATATATATAATGATCAATAAAGCATTAAAAATACCATATTGATTTTTAACCCTTGGTGGTGTTTTCTAATTAAACTGGAATTTCCATGGTTTCATTGAATAAATGAGTATTAAGACAAATGAAGAATGAATGAAGTGTTCATTTTTCTTTAAAATATTCTTCACTGACATCCCATACACTTATTCCAGCTGGTTTCCCATTTGTCAAAGTACCTCTGTAATTCCCCTTTTGTTGTGGAGTGAGGGTGTGTCATTGTATTTCTTTTAATATCCTCTAAGTTCTTAAATTTTCATTAAGATATTCCTCACTGATATCCCATACACTTATTCCAGCTGGTTTCCCATTTGTCAAAGCACCTCTCGAATTCCTCTTGTTGTGGAGAGAGACTATGTCATTGTATTTCTTTTAATATCTTCTATGTTCACAAATTTTTTACCTTATCATGAATTTTCAGTTCAGAAAAAAAAGTTGTATGGAGTTAGGTCTAGTGGGTAGGAAGGATGTTGCACTTGTATAATCCCATGTTTCACAAAAAAACTTCTGGTCAAATTGAGCAGAGTACACTGGTTGCATTTTCATGATGGAACTGCCACTGAGCATTTACAATGTCTATCATCACAAAGATGATACAAAATTTCCAAGTAATACTGTTTGATAATAGTTTTAAAAAAAACCATAAGCAATACTTTGGTCTTCCTCCAAACTTGGTGAGCCTTCTTTATCCTTGGTGATAATGAAGATTTCTATCATCACAAAGATGATGCAAGATTTCCAAGTAATACTGTTTGATAACAGTTTCGTCTTTGGGAGTATATTCATCAGGAACATTATATTTTTTTGTTAAAAAAAACCCATGAGCAATACTTTGGTCTTACTCCAAACTTGGTGAACCTTCTTTGTTCT
Source organism: Sepioteuthis lessoniana (assembly GCA_963585895.1). NCBI lineage: Eukaryota > Metazoa > Mollusca > Cephalopoda > Myopsida > Loliginidae > Sepioteuthis > Sepioteuthis lessoniana. Next base: position 73,903 of record CAUZXS010004762.1, on the reverse strand, counting down.
TGGTAATAATGAAGACTTCTATGAAGATGATTGAGCTTTAGTTTCACAATTGTAGACGTATACTTATGATTTGTTATCTGTTGTGGTGGTTTGCAAAATCTGCCTTGTTTTTTGCACATTTATGTAAATCAATAGCCATGGAATAAACCTGGCTACAATTTGTCTTCTTCAAATCTTTAATGGCTTAACATGACCCAACTGAAATGCCCACCTTATCCCCAATCTCCCTGATAGTTAAGCTATCTGCCTTCACTAAACTATTTCAGCACGATGGAAGGCCTCCCTAGATACTCATCACTTTCACCTGATATTCTTTCATTCTTAAAACAGTGATACCACTCAAAGATTCTGACATGGTTCATTGAATCATATCTATGAGCTTCTTTCAGAATTTCAAAGGTTTCAGAACCAGTTTTGTCCAACTTTTTATACAGGCATGTTGTTCAGTATTTTCTGTCATGTAACAAACAAAAGAAATTAAATTAAGATGGGCACAGCTGAGCAACTTGTATAATAAAAGATGTCTAGACAAATTAGGGCCAATTTAAAAGAAAATTATGAAGCCAGTTTCATTACTTAAACACACACACACACACACACACACACACACACACACAAAGAGTATACTTTTGTTAGTATTTACCTTCAATAACTAAAGTGTTCAATATCCAAATGACTAAGCTAAATTATTATTGTTAAAAATAGATTAAGTGTTTAAAAATATTTGCTGTTACCTAAACAAAAATTCATGTTTATCTACAATTTTTTTTTTATTAGATTATTTATTTTTTAGCATTTATTTCTAAAACTCTGTGTAAGCAATAGGATAAGGATAGTTGTTTGGGTTAGATTTTCTAAAAACATTTTCTGTGCGTATGATACACAACTAATTATAGTCCTTGTATATTTGCCAGTGATTGGTGTTTAAGTTTTGGTAAAAGCCAGGATCTCAATGCTGATTTTTAAAAAACAATTTATTAGTTTTAGTAATAGTTTGCACTCCCTATTTGAAAGATTGATACAACACAATCTTATTATTCCTGTTTGGCTTTGTGCTTTATAAAGCTAAGCTTAGTAAATAATAAGGCATGTTAGATGAAAGTTTGGCAAAATGCCTCATTTGGGTATATGGATTTGTTTCATGGAGTGCTTTTCTTACATTATAAAAATGCTTATGCCATCTGCTGATTATATTTGGGCCACTGTCTGACTAACACTTGCATTTCTTTTTTTAATAATAAAAATATGCAAAACCAGCTCTGAGAAATCTTTTCAAAATAAATAGTATAGTTGTATATTTTAAACATTTTTATTAACTACATATCAGATTCCAGAGATTAGTTGCATCCTTTTTCAATCTCTGTTTATTAATCACAAATATTTGTTCTATGGATTCTGATCTGATTTTTTGCTTCCCCGGTTACAGAATTAATAAAATAAATAATTCACCCAAAATGAGGACCTTTTCTGGTTTGTTATAAACAAGCATCAGTGATTGTAATTTAAACTAAGGTTTAAAGCCAGGATTATTAATATTTTATTAGTCAAACAAGCCCTCCCATTTCTCTCAGTTTTGTGCTGTACTAAAAAAAAGTTAGTCAACATTTTGAATTTATAGGAAGATTATTTAAAATTGCTATCCAGCAATAAGGAAAATTTTATTGATAAACACTATTCTTTTTTTTTTACCACCAAAGTAGCAGATATTTTAATAACTTTAACAAAATCCTGTTTTTTCATCAGCAAACAAACATATAATAAAGTAATGTTTTATCATCTATAAATTTGATAGCATGGAAGAAATCTTTTTACATTTTTTCACTCTTTTTTTATTTGAATTTTTTTTTTTTTTGCAGAATAGTAAATATACTTTTGCTCTTTTAAATGCCAGGGATATGAATTTTCTCTATTGTCTTTTCTTTTTTTTAAATTTTTAACAGGATTTGATGGTGCAAAATGTTGAATGAACTCTGATGGCAACAAGTAACGTGCCCAGGCATGACTTTGCTCCAGCATGGCTTAAGATTCCTTCCCAGGATAATCTTGTAAGTAGATTATATATCTACTAAAATTTTCTTAGCAATGATTAACATATCTTTGAAAAATTGTACCTTTAATGTCTTTATGTAAAAATAATTTTTACCAATAAGCCAAATTTGAATGTAAAATTCTCTATTTGTTTATTTAAATAAATGATAGAGTAATAATTAATAATAATAGGATTAAAGACCTTGAAATGTAACTGAAGATTTATGGTTTTAAGAAAGAGTTAATTATCTAGTGTTTTAATGATAATTCTCTTTTTTTTCTGTTATTATATTGTATAATGCAAAAACTTTGGCATGTACTATGCAATGTTTTTTTTTATAGGTTTTTATTGGTTCAATTTTTTATTCAATTTATTTAGTTTTTATTTCCATCTCTATATTCATCCAAAATAATTGAGTACTCATTATCTATATGTAAGTTACATGCAATACATTTTTCTTGTGATTTACATTGTTACTTGCTTCTATCTTGAAAACAGATTAACAACAGCTTATCCATCAACAGAAATGTAGTATTTAAAAATGGCATGTTTCTATAAAGTACTTACACCTCTTACTATCCAAGTAGATAAGCAGGTTAAAATTTTTCAAGTAGAGGGAGGGTGGGGAACTTTACTAAATGAGCTGATTAGTATCTCCTGATATATTATTCTGCAAGGTATATATAAAACCTTTTTACTTATTTATCATTTTTATTCTTGGCAGATCTCTTTTTAACCTGTGTATCTTTGAAATGTGTTAAATCCAAGCATGGTTGTTATCTTTCATTTTAAAAAAGTGTTTTATTGGGAATTCATATTAACTTTTAGGGATATGCACACTGACAGAAAATTCAATTCCATGCTTAGAATATACACTACTTTATATAAAAAAACCCCGTCTCTCTTTATCATTATTAGTAATTTTTTTTTTATAGTTTTTCTTTCTTTTTTTTGTTTTCATCATAACTCTCAGTTTGTTTTTACATTCTAAGAAGAATAAATGGAAAATTAAAAATTAGCTTCTAACAAAATTTGAACTTTATTTCAAGCTGTTCATAGAATGTAAAAATGGCCTGAAATTTCTTACTGAAAAGTAACAAATAAAATGAAATAACCACTCCAAAAATCAGTTTAATCTCAAAAATTTCACCACCCTGTAGTCAGAGCTTACAATATGCTAAGTGTATTTCCTGCAGAGGAGTATGACCCTAAACTGCATTTGATTTCCTAAATCAAGCATTGAAATTTATTTTTAAAAATATTTTATTCCAAGTGCCAATATGTTAACTTATTTTTTATTTTAGGTAGTAAAATTTCTACTTCTTACAAACCCTCATTATAGATTTATGTCATCAAATGAATTTATACTATTCTTTAAGAAGTAAATAATTTCTTTTTCTATGTATTTTTTACATATAAAAATTATATACAGAAGCTTGTCATAAGTAAATAGACAGTTCTATTTTCAAATAAAAACTTTTATTCAGTAATCTAAACAATTGAAGAATACTATGCAAATTATAATTTTATGGACTTACTATTAGAAGATTTTATAAATTTTCTTTAAGACATCAAATATAATAGCTATGTTAATTTTTCTAGTAGGATATCTGATTAGGTTCTATTTTTCTTTTTTTTAAATGGAATAAATCACCTTTTATAAAAGTTTTTCTTAACATTTTTCTATTTTACTGTCCAAAATGGTTTCCACATGTTAATAGGATTCATATCAACAAAGTTTTTGTATGTCAAAACTTTAACACTAAATTGTTTCCTCTACCTTTTTGAATGTGTCTTTCTCAAGTTGTTTTGTTGGATGACATAGGGTTCCATTCTCCATGTAAAAGATGCTGATTTTGTTAAACTGGTCATATTAAATTAATATTAAGAAAAGTTACCTCCACATTCAAAACAGTTGTATTTTAGAGAGTTAGTATTCCCCATGAACCCATCTATTCCAAGTCATTTCTTTATATTATAACCAAAAAACAGTCATGATATTATAATACAGATGTTTCAAACAATTCTGGGCTAAAATAATCTTCATACTCATATTCATCTACTGATTTCAAATTGACAAAATGAGGACTAAAACCATATAATATAATCAACTTTCATCTAAGGAAAAAAATGATAACATGCCAAAACTAACACTCTGTCCACCTCTTCATTGTTTTCTCAACTGAATTTTAACCAGTTCAAAAAGTGTTTTCATTCTAGCTGATTTGCCATGATAATCCATGTAATGAAATTATTGTAGAATTCTTTTTGGACTGATCTTGGATATATTTTGTCATATTTGTTCTATTTCAATTGTGGTTTTCTTTTATTTGCTGTCTCATCATACAAAGACATTATTCTGATAGTTCAAGTTGACTTAAATGAAATGCATTTGTTTTTGTTTATTTTTCATTCATTAATGAAATCATAATTAAAAGTAAAATTTCCAATTTCAGTGCTATTTGGTGCTGACTTATTCCACTTTTTCAATTGATCAATATGGCCTCTTTTAAAATCTGACATTTCTATGGAGTATCAGGCATTGTGAAGTAATTGTGTACAGTTATTTCTCTTTTAATAATAAAATCAAGTAATTGACAATGATTTTATATTTTCATTAAATGTAAAATTTGAGTATAACAGTAATCTTTTCCTACAGTATATGGCAAATTATTATGTAAATATATTTTCCCTTCTTAATTCTGCTTTGGTTGAAATATTTACATAGCATTATTATCCAGTGGCTGCAAATATTGAACTTAAATGTGCTGGTAATGAAGAAAATCCTTTGCAATTATTCCATTATTATTATTTACTTATTTATTATGGCAAGTTATTAAACGTGGTTAGAAAAACACAGTAAGATACTAATTATACAGGTCTTCAAAATTAAAATCATTAAAAATTGTTTCAATTCTGAGTAGTATTATATAATAAAAAACACATTTAGAATTACAAAGAACTTTAAAGTAAAATTTAATTGAAAAAATACATTTCAGTGGACCTATTGTTTGAAATTACTCTTATATGAAATTAGATTATTAATGGGATTTTAAAAAAAACAGATACTTAAAGCAAGCAATTTTACAATTTGAATTACTTACATAAAACAACTCTTGTATTTATAAACTCTCAGTTTGATTTTTCTTTTAAAACTTGATTTGATTGGTAAGTCGCTTCTAAATCTTTTTCTGATGTGTCCTTATCAGTCATTCAGCAGTAATCTCCCATCATACTTATATCCCAACATCCTTGGTACATACTTTGTTTTCCTTCAAAACTTCATTTGGTTGGTAAGTCATTTAGTTTTCTAATATGAGGTTCAATGAATGGGCTTTCTTTTGATTCAGCTTTAGATGAACCAGAAACATTTGGCTAAATGTATAAAAAAGATTTAATATTAGAAAGTGCTCAATTTAAACCCACTAAATGCATAAAAAAGATTTAATATTAGAAAGTGCTCGATTTAAACCCACTAAATGCATAAAAAAGATTTAATATTAGAAAGTACTCAATTTAAACCCACTAAATGCATAAAAGATTTAATATTAGAAAGTGCTCAATTTAAACCCACTAAATGCATAAAAGATTTAATATTAGAAAGTGCTCAATTTAAACCCACTAAATGCATAAAAAAGATTTAATATTAGAAAGTGCTCGATTTAAACCCACTAAATACATAAAAAAGATTTAATATTTGAAAGTGCTCAATTTAAACCCACTAAATGCATAAAAAAGATTTAATATTTGAAAGTGCTCAATTTAAACCCACTAAATGCATAAAAAAGATTTAATATTTGAAAGTGCTCAATTTAAACCCACTAAATGCATAAAAAAGATTTAATATTTGAAAGTACTCAATTTAAACCCACTAAATGCATAAAAAAGATTTAATATTAGAAAGTACTCAATTTAAACCCACTAAATGCATAAAAAAGATTTAATATTAGAAAGTGCTCAATTTAAACCCACTAAATGCATAAAAAAGATTTAATATTAGAAAGTGCTCAATTTAAACCCACTAAATGCATAAAAAAGATTTAATATTAGAAAGTACTCAATTTAAACCCACTAAATGCATAAAAAAGATTTAATATTAGAAAGTGCTCAATTTAAACCCACTAAATGCATAAAAAAGATTTAATATTAGAAAGTGCTCAATTTAAACCCACTAAATGCATAAAAAAGATTTAATATTAGAAAGTGCTCAATTTAAACCCACTAAATGCATAAAAAAGATTTAATATTAGAAAGTGCTCAATTTAAACCCACTAAATGCATAAAAAAGATTTAATATTAGAAAGTGCTCAATTTAAACCCACTAAATGCATAAAAAAGATTTAATATTAGAAAGTACTCAATTTAAACCCACTAAATGCATAAAAAAGATTTAATATTAGAAAGTGCTCAATTTAAACCCACTAAATGCATAAAAAAGATTTAATATTAGAAAGTGCTCAATTTAAACCCACTAAATGCATAAAAAAGATTTAATATTAGAAAGTGCTCAATTTAAATCCACTAAATGCATAAAAGATTTAATATTAGAAAGTACTCAATTTAAACCCACTAAATGCATAAAAGATTTAATATTAGAAAGTGCTCAATTTAAACCCACTAAATGCATAAAAGATTTAATATTAGAAAGTGCTCAATTTAAACCCACTAAATGCATAAAAAAGATTTAATATTAGAAAGTACTCAATTTAAACCCACTAAATGCATAAAAAAGATTTAATATTAGAAAGTGCTCAATTTAAACCCACTAAATGCATAAAAAAGATTTAATATTAGAAAGTGCTCAATTTAAACCCACTAAATGCATAAAAAAGATTTAATATTAGAAAGTGCTCAATTTAAACCCACTAAATGCATAAAAAAGATTTAATATTAGAAAGTGCTCAATTTAAACCCACTAAATGCATAAAAAAGATTTAATATTAGAAAGTGCTCAATTTAAACCCACTAAATGCATAAAAAAGATTTAATATTAGAAAGTACTCAATTTAAACCCACTAAATGCATAAAAAAGATTTAATATTAGAAAGTGCTCAATTTAAACCCACTAAATGCATAAAAAAGATTTAATATTAGAAAGTGCTCAATTTAAACCCACTAAATGCATAAAAGATTTAATATTAGAAAGTGCTCAATTTAAACCCACTAAATGCATAAAAAAGATTTAATATTAGAAAGTGCTCAATTTAAACCCACTAAATGCATAAAAAAGATTTAATATTAGAAAGTGCTCAATTTAAACCCACTAAATGCATAAAAAAGATTTAATATTAGAAAGTGCTCAATTTAAACCCACTAAATGCATAAAAAAGATTTAATATTAGAAAGTGCTCAATTTAAACCCACTAAATGCATAAAAAAGATTTAATATTAGAAAATGCTCAATTTAAACCCACTAAATGCATAAAAAAGATTTAATATTAGAAAGTGCTCAATTTAAACCCACTAAATGCATAAAAAAGATTTAATATTAGAAAGTACTCAATTTAAACCCACTAAATGCATAAAAGATTTAATATTAGAAAGTGCTCAATTTAAACCCACTAAATGCATAAAAAAGATTTAATATTAGAAAGTGCTCAATTTAAACCCACTAAATGCATAAAAAAGATTTAATATTAGAAAGTACTCAATTTAAACCCACTAAATGCATAAAAGATTTAATATTAGAAAGTGCTCAATTTAAACCCACTAAATGCATAAAAGATTTAATATTAGAAAGTGCTCAATTTAAACCCACTAAATACATAAAAAAGATTTAATATTAGAAAGTGCTCAATTTAAACCCACTAAATACATAAAAAAGATTTAATATTAGAAAGTACTCAATTTAAACCCACTAAATGCATAAAAAAGATTTAATATTAGAAAGTGCTCAATTTAAACCCACTAAATGCATAAAAAAGATTTAATATTAGAAAGTGCTCAATTTAAACCCACTAAATGCATAAAAAAGATTTAATATTAGAAAGTGCTCAATTTAAACCCACTAAATGCATAAAAAAGATTTAATATTAGAAAGTGCTCAATTTAAACCCACTAAATGCATAAAAAAGATTTAATATTAGAAAGTACTCAATTTAAACCCACTAAATGCATAAAAAAGATTTAATATTAGAAAGTGCTCAATTTAAACCCACTAAATGCATAAAAAAGATTTAATATTAGAAAGTGCTCAATTTAAACCCACTAAATACATAAAAAAGATTTAATATTAGAAAGTGCTCAATTTAAACCCACTAAATGCATAAAAAAGATTTAATATTAGAAAGTGCTCAATTTAAATCCACTAAATGCATAAAAGATTTAATATTAGAAAGTACTCAATTTAAACCCACTAAATGCATAAAAGATTTAATATTAGAAAGTGCTCAATTTAAACCCACTAAATGCATAAAAGATTTAATATTAGAAAGTGCTCAATTTAAACCCACTAAATGCATAAAAAAGATTTAATATTAGAAAGTGCTCAATTTAAACCCACTAAATGCATAAAAAAGATTTAATATTAGAAAGTGCTCAATTTAAACCCACTAAATGCATAAAAAAGATTTAATATTAGAAAGTGCTCAATTTAAACCCACTAAATGCATAAAAAAGATTTAATATTAGAAAGTGCTCAATTTAAACCCACTAAATGCATAAAAAAGATTTAATATTAGAAAGTGCTCAATTTAAACCCACTAAATGCATAAAAAAGATTTAATATTAGAAAGTGCTCAATTTAAACCCACTAAATGCATAAAAAAGATTTAATATTAGAAAGTGCTCAATTTAAACCCACTAAATGCATAAAAAAGATTTAATATTAGAAAGTGCTCAATTTAAACCCACTAAATGCATAAAAAAGATTTAATATTAGAAAGTGCTCAATTTAAACCCACTAAATGCATAAAAAAGATTTAATATTAGAAAGTGCTCAATTTAAACCCACTAAATACATAAAAAAGATTTAATATTAGAAAGTGCTCAATTTAAACCCACTAAATGCATAAAAAAGATTTAATATTAGAAAGTGCTCAATTTAAACCCACTAAATGCATAAAAAAAGATTTAATATTAGAAAGTACTCAATTTAAACCCACTAAATGCATAAAAAAGATTTAATATTAGAAAGTGCTCAATTTAAACCCACTAAATGCATAAAAAAGATTTAATATTAGAAAGTGCTCAATTTAAACCCACTAAATGCATAAAAAAGATTTAATATTTGAAAGTGCTCAATTTAAACCCACTAAATGCATAAAAAAGATTTAATATTAGAAAGTGCTCAATTTAAACCCACTAAATGCATAAAAAAGATTTAATATTAGAAAGTACTCAATTTAAACCCACTAAATACATAAAAAAGATTTAATATTAGAAAGTGCTCAATTTAAACCCACTAAATGCATAAAAAAGATTTAATATTAGAAAGTGCTCAATTTAAATCCACTAAATGCATAAAAAAGATTTAATATTAGAAAGTGCTCAATTTAAACCCACTAAATGCATAAAAAAAGATTTAATATTAGAAAGTACTCAATTTAAACCCACTAAATGCATAAAAAAGATTTAATATTAGAAAGTGCTCAATTTAAACCCACTAAATGCATAAAAAAGATTTAATATTAGAAAGTGCTCAATTTAAACCCACTAAATGCATAAAAAAGATTTAATATTAGAAAGTACTCAATTTAAACCCACTAAATGCATAAAAAAGATTTAATATTAGAAAGTGCTCAATTTAAACCCACTAAATGCATAAAAAAGATTTAATATTAGAAAGTGCTCAATTTAAACCCACTAAATGCATAAAAAAGATTTAATATTAGAAAGTACTCAATTTAAACCCACTAAATACATAAAAAAGATTTAATATTAGAAAGTACTCAATTTAAACCCACTAAATGCATAAAAGATTTAATATTAGAAAGTGCTCAATTTAAACCCACTAAATGCATAAAAAAGATTTAATATTAGAAAGTGCTCAATTTAAACCCACTAAATGCATAAAAAAGATTTAATATTAGAAAGTACTCAATTTAAACCCACTAAATGCATAAAAGATTTAATATTAGAAAGTGCTCAATTTAAACCCACTAAATGCATAAAAAAGATTTAATATTAGAAAGTGCTCAATTTAAACCCACTAAATGCATAAAAAAGATTTAATATTAGAAAGTGCTCAATTTAAACCCACTAAATGCATAAAAAAGATTTAATATTAGAAAGTACTCAATTTAAACCCACTAAATACATAAAAAAGATTTAATATTAGAAAGTACTCAATTTAAACCCACTAAATGCATAAAAGATTTAATATTAGAAAGTGCTCAATTTAAACCCACTAAATGCATAAAAAAGATTTAATATTAGAAAGTGCTCAATTTAAATCCACTAAATGCATAAAAGATTTAATATTAGAAAGTACTCAATTTAAACCCACTAAATGCATAAAAAAGATTTAATATTAGAAAGTGCTCAATTTAAACCCACTAAATGCATAAAAAAGATTTAATATTAGAAAGTACTCAATTTAAACCCACTAAATGCATAAAAGATTTAATATTAGAAAGTGCTCAATTTAAACCCACTAAATGCATAAAAAAGATTTAATATTAGAAAGTGCTCAATTTAAACCCACTAAATGCATAAAAAAGATTTAATATTAGAAAGTACTCAATTTAAACCCACTAAATGCATAAAAGATTTAATATTAGAAAGTGCTCAATTTAAACCCACTAAATGCATAAAAAAGATTTAATATTAGAAAGTGCTCAATTTAAACCCACTAAATGCATAAAAAAGATTTAATATTAGAAAGTGCTCAATTTAAACCCACTAAATGCATAAAAAAGATTTAATATTAGAAAGTACTCAATTTAAACCCACTAAATACATAAAAAAGATTTAATATTAGAAAGTACTCAATTTAAACCCACTAAATGCATAAAAGATTTAATATTAGAAAGTGCTCAATTTAAACCCACTAAATGCATAAAAAAGATTTAATATTAGAAAGTGCTCAATTTAAATCCACTAAATGCATAAAAGATTTAATATTAGAAAGTACTCAATTTAAACCCACTAAATGCATAAAAAAGATTTAATATTAGAAAGTGCTCAATTTAAACCCACTAAATGCATAAAAAAGATTTAATATTAGAAAGTACTCAATTTAAACCCACTAAATGCATAAAAAAGATTTAATATTAGAAAGTGCTCAATTTAAACCCACTAAATGCATAAAAAAGATTTAATATTAGAAAGTGCTCAATTTAAACCCACTAAATGCATAAAAAAGATTTAATATTAGAAAGTGCTCAATTTAAATCCACTAAATGCATAAAAGATTTAATATTAGAAAGTACTCAATTTAAACCCACTAAATGCATAAAAGATTTAATATTAGAAAGTGCTCAATTTAAACCCACTAAATGCATAAAAAAGATTTAATATTAGAAAGTGCTCAATTTAAACCCACTAAATGCATAAAAAAGATTTAATATTAGAAAGTACTCAATTTAAACCCACTAAATGCATAAAAAAGATTTAATATTAGAAAGTGCTCAATTTAAACCCACTAAATGCATAAAAAAGATTTAATATTAGAAAGTGCTCAATTTAAACCCACTAAATGCATAAAAAAGATTTAATATTAGAAAGTGCTCAATTTAAACCCACTAAATGCATAAAAAAGATTTAATATTTGAAAGTGCTCAATTTAAACCCACTAAATACATAAAAAAGATTTAATATTAGAAAGTGCTCAATTTAAACCCACTAAATGCATAAAAAAGATTTAATATTAGAAAGTGCTCAATTTAAACCCACTAAATGCATAAAAAAGATTTAATATTAGAAAGTACTCAATTTAAACCCACTAAATGCATAAAAAAGATTTAATATTAGAAAGTGCTCAATTTAAACCCACTAAATGCATAAAAAAGATTTAATATTAGAAAGTGCTCAATTTAAACCCACTAAATGCATAAAAAAGATTTAATATTAGAAAGTGCTCAATTTAAACCCACTAAATGCATAAAAAAGATTTAATATTAGAAAGTACTCAATTTAAACCCACTAAATGCATAAAAAAGATTTAATATTAGAAAGTGCTCAATTTAAACCCACTAAATGCATAAAAAAGATTTAATATTAGAAAGTGCTCAATTTAAACCCACTAAATGCATAAAAAAGATTTAATATTTGAAAGTGCTCAATTTAAACCCACTAAATACATAAAAAAGATTTAATATTAGAAAGTGCTCAATTTAAACCCACTAAATGCATAAAAAAGATTTAATATTAGAAAGTGCTCAATTTAAACCCACTAAATGCATAAAAAAGATTTAATATTAGAAAGTACTCAATTTAAACCCACTAAATGCATAAAAGATTTAATATTAGAAAGTGCTCAATTTAAACCCACTAAATGCATAAAAAAGATTTAATATTAGAAAGTGCTCAATTTAAACCCACTAAATGCATAAAAAAGATTTAATATTAGAAAGTACTCAATTTAAACCCACTAAATACATAAAAAAGATTTAATATTAGAAAGTACTCAATTTAAACCCACTAAATGCATAAAAAAGATTTAATATTAGAAAGTACTCAATTTAAACCCACTAAATGCATAAAAAAGATTTAATATTAGAAAGTGCTCAATTTAAATCCACTAAATGCATAAAAAAGATTTAATATTAGAAAGTGCTCAATTTAAACCCACTAAATGCATAAAAAAAGATTTAATATTAGAAAGTACTCAATTTAAACCCACTAAATGCATAAAAAAGATTTAATATTAGAAAGTGCTCAATTTAAACCCACTAAATGCATAAAAAAGATTTAATATTAGAAAGTGCTCAATTTAAACCCACTAAATGCATAAAAAAGATTTAATATTAGAAAGTGCTCAATTTAAACCCACTAAATGCATAAAAAAGATTTAATATTAGAAAGTACTCAATTTAAACCCACTAAATACATAAAAAAGATTTAATATTAGAAAGTGCTCAATTTAAACCCACTAAATGCATAAAAAAGATTTAATATTAGAAAGTGCTCAATTTAAATCCACTAAATGCATAAAAAAGATTTAATATTAGAAAGTGCTCAATTTAAACCCACTAAATGCATAAAAAAAGATTTAATATTAGAAAGTACTCAATTTAAACCCACTAAATGCATAAAAAAGATTTAATATTAGAAAGTGCTCAATTTAAACCCACTAAATGCATAAAAAAAGATTTAATATTAGAAAGTACTCAATTTAAACCCACTAAATGCATAAAAAAGATTTAATATTAGAAAGTGCTCAATTTAAACCCACTAAATGCATAAAAAAGATTTAATATTAGAAAGTACTCAATTTAAACCCACTAAATGCATAAAAAAAGATTTAATATTAGAAAGTACTCAATTTAAACCCACTAAATGCATAAAAAAGATTTAATATTAGAAAGTACTCAATTTAAACCCACTTTAATTCAAACAGATTATCCTTCTATATTATAGTTCATTGTTAAAATAACTATTGTTTTAAAAATGGATTTAATATCAGATAGTACTCAATTCAAATATTTTAGTAATGCTCACAAAAAATTTTAAATGGTATATTTATCAAATATCAATTGATGAAAGATTTTGGGCTTTTCGATTATTAAAACCAATCCATAACTTTTTCAAATATAAGCAGTTGAAGTTGGAAAACCTGGACAAAAAAGCTCCTATTTTCCTGAAAATTTTTGGACAATGTATTGTGTTTTCATTGACAAATCACATTTACAGCAAAAATTATTCAAGACAAAGCTATGAAATTTGGTATGTATATGTAAAATTTTCTGGTGAATATCATAGAATCATTTAAAGACATCACTCATCACTTGAGTTTCAATTAAAAAAATAAATTAGATGTTTGTTATACTTGAATTAAATAAAATTTCATTAACAGTTAAGTAACCATTATTAGAATAAAAACACCAAATTTTCTTTCATTTCAATTTAAAATTTGATGCTTTTGTTTAAGTCAACTGTTAAAAAAAATTTCTTTGATTCAGTTTTACTAAGATTTAATTTATTTTTGAAAAATTCTCATATAATTAAATTTCAATTCAGACTTTTCAGAAAACTGCTGATTAATGAGTAAATGTAAATATACACATTTACTTTCTATGTTAAAAGTTTGATATAAAATCAAGTAACAATTTTTTTTCATCAGATTATTTAAAAAAAACCCAAAAAACTTTATACTTCAAGGCCACGACCCAGCACTTTAACCATTACACCACCGGAACTTCCCCCAGACTGTTTATTATATCAAAGATTTAATTAGTTATTTCCTTAGAATTGTAAAAAGCAGTATTTCTTTCAGAAAGTAGATTCAATCTTATATTTTTAAGTCTGGATTATCTACCTCATTGCAATGAAAATTTTACATTAAATGGTTGTGGCTTTAGAGAATCCTAGGTTTGCCAATTTTGAAGATAAATCTGTATATGATTCATGCTTTTTATGGTGATTACAAACAAACTTCTAGATATAAATTTATAGAAAAAACACATGAAAAATTGATAAAATTTTGTTTTACCAATCTGAGATTGAGTGAAATTTTTACGACAAAAAGTTACAATGCCACAGAAGTAGAACTTTGAGATGATTTATAACAAAAGTAATTGACTAACCTAAATTGCTAACAAATTATTAAATGGCATTTTGATTCTGTTTTTCTACCAAATTTGACCAGATTCACATTACTGTAAGTTTTTGTAAATAAGTAAAATATACTAACACCCTTTTGTGCAAGTGAATTATATGCAAAAAAAAATAGGCGTTTGAATATTTGTCCTTTTTTCTACTGTCTCATTAAGTTATAAAATACAATACATATTTAAATAACATTGACAAACTATTAAATAAATCAATTTCCTTTTGTTTAATGTTTCCTTCGACGGGATTATATGGGTTTATAGTGATTTTATAAGCATTTTCCAGTGGAACACACCAAAAATGCAAATGTCTCTATTTTAGGATTCCATATACATTGCTATTTATATTGTAATTCAAAAAGAATATCCTTATATAGTCTAGTTTATTGTGAAAATAATTTGTTTTAAACATGGATTTAATATTAGAATGTAAACAATTCAAATAAAGTATCTATCATGCAAACTTATTGTGAAAACTAAAAAAATATTTTGTGAAAGAAAAAATGTTATTTATTTATTTATTTATCTATTTTCTTAATTCAGTATCCCTGAAAGAAATTATCTGAAGTAACCAAAACAATTTTTCAATATATCCCTGTTTTACATTTTAAGTCATTAAATGATACCCAGAATGAAAAAAGTTGAAACAAGCAATAAAAAACAAAAACTCATATACAGGAAACACTAAAGTCCCTAATTAACAACATGCAATTTTGAAGACAAAAAACTTTTATATCAATCATTTACAGAATGAATTACATTATTTTTTGGTTTTATTATATTTTTAATTCCTTTGTACTAACTTCTATGCTTATCACAATGTTTGCCATAAGTCTTTTATGGTTTCAAACTGATGCCCATCTTTATACACCTCTTTTTTGAGGATCATCAAGCAAGGCTTCTTAAAGTGGTCCATATAAATCCCTGGGGGTGAATAAAAATATAAGGGTCTACTGGGGTATATTTATTAGTTTGCATTTATAAATGTCTTTATAACAGAACAAAAACCACTGGCTCATGTAGACTAGATACCAATATCAAAAACTGTCGCAAAATATCTTGGGTTTTGTGCATCTGTTAAGCCCATTTTACTTGCTTTTACAAGTTCGTATATGGTGGAATCCAAGTTTAGCTATGGGCATTATCTACTATGCAAATAGAGAAGCACTTTGAACATGGAATGTGATGATTTGTGATTCAAACTTTCAAACCTGCCACCTAGTATTCATGATCTCCTCACTGCCTACCAAACCTATGCTTCCCATTTAAAAAATAATTCAAGAATTAATGGTGCATTTGCCTTTATAGTTTACTTAATCTTTTCTCATATAAATTATATTAAACACTGGTAAATTAGTGATGTTTTGTAATTTAATATTCAATTAGTTTATTTGGAGGTGAATGGAAATTCAATTTAGTTTCAAGGTTGGTTGGGTTTTATGGCATATCAAGCAAGTATATTGTAGGTAAGATTTAAAATGAATTTGAGTTCATTTGGTTAATTGAGTTTTATGGCATATCAACCCTTGTGGTTTATCTAATGCCAAATCCTCTTTATACATATTATGATTTGTAAATGCATAGTTTATAGATAACATTTTTAAACAATGCAGAGCTTATTTGTTTGCACACAGTTAAGTGGGTATAATTATAATTTGTATGTAGTCCTATTTTTTAATGAGTCTGAGCTAATACTATTGTTTGTACACTGTTAAATAGTTTCAAATATTCTAACATGAATAGTTTTATTTAGTATTTATTATTTACTTGCACTCACTTAAATGGTTTCAAATATTGCTAACATCAATAGTTTTAGTTGTACACAGTTTAATAGTTTCAAGCATTGCTATGTAACAAACAATTCAATTTAAGCTCACAGTTAAAAAGTTTCAAGTATTGTTAATCAACATTAATAATTCTATTCAACATGATTCCATTGTTAGCACACAGATGGTCAAACAGTTCTATTTGACTCATAGATGGGACCCTAACACTGAGTCAGAGTGGATCAGGGTGTAATGGCAATGAAGGGGTACTTCACATTCCCTAGAATAGGACTGGAGCCTCACCTTATATTCAGGACACTCGCTAGGGGGGGGGGCATATATATATATATATATATATATATTAGAGAGAGAGAGAGAAGGTGAGAGAAAAACTTCTTGACACTTATATTTCTACTAGTATATGCCAAATACCTATTAACAATATGAATATAATATGTAATATTAATTGTAAAAATAACTTCAGATTCTTGAAACTTATAAAATCAAGACACTCCATTCTAAAATAAGATTTATTTTTTCAGCTTTGGAATTTGGGTTTAAAATTTTTTTAACAAGTGATTGATACATTCAGCTTACTGAAGAATTTCACTTCTGAACATAATGCCAAATTTTAAAGTAATTAAAAATTTAAAAATTAATAACTTTTTTTATTTTCCTTCTTTGATTTTGATATTGGCCTGAAATATCTCAAATGCTTGGGCTATAATTACACTCACTGAGTCTAGACATGCATTCTCTTGGACTTAATCAAGAAAATTAAACTAATTTTTTTTTGTCTACAGTCTTTAAACAAACATTTGAATAAAAAGACTGGTATAAATATTCTTTTTATACACACATAAAAGAATTACTCATAAGTACTCTAATGATTTTTATAAAAAAATCAAGCAGATATCAGGATTTCATCATTTTTACATTCTGTTGGATATTTTATCCTTATATTTATTCAGTAGAACATTATACAAACAAAACAGATATTATTAGGTATTGCTTTATTGTCAGACTATTTTATAAAAACTCTAACCAAAATATGAAAATGTAAGTAAGTAAAGTTAGCGACCATAGTCGAGGGTGACCCGAAGGCTCCCTTTTCGATAGCTACTACACCAAGGTGTAGGGGAGGGCGCTACTCCATTCCCTGGATTGCTCCACTTTACCCTTGAACCGTACCTTATAATGCTGAGTGTTAAGCAAGGTGGTATCAAGTTCCATTTTTAAAGTCTTTGGTATGACTCGACCTGGGATTGAACCCAGGCCTCCCGGGCCATTGGCGAACACTCTAACCGCTGGGCCAATGATTTTATGCAATTTATGTTTTGGTTACAGATTTTTAATGTTATCGAGTTTGGCAGTAAATAATACCTAATAATATCCATTTTGATTGTATAATGTTGCTCTAGAATTAAGAAAATCATGGTATCTTTGATTTAGAAGAAAAACTTCTTATAAAACAATTGATAGAGGTGTACTTATTTATGAATGATACACATATACACACACACATACACACACACTGCATTAAACTATTTTATATTAATAAAGAAAGTTAAAACTGACTATTTATTCTGTCATATCCATCATATTGCATATTTTCACTTTTTTGCTAATAATTGTGATGGTAAAAGTACTGTTTCAGCTTAATATTAGCCATTTCTTGTGATGGATATATTTTATCTGTTCTTTTTATTCTCTTATTATAATTTATTTGGATTCTCAAAAAATTAAAAAATCAAATAGCATTTAATTCTATTTATTGTATTTTTTTCTTTAGAAGTCAGCTGCAAGTTGTAAGCAATCAGGGCAAAATGAAAAGCCTGGCCGCCTAAAAAAGGACGATTCTGCTGGCAATATCACTGGAAGCCATTCTCATAATTCATCTTCACGTTATAATTCTGATTATTCTAAACTTCATCGTCAACATTCATTTGAAAATTATCAAGAAAGTAAGTTTGTTTTTGTTTTCATTTTGACTAAATTACCTGATTTATTTTTATAAATTATTTTTTAAAGTTCTTTAAAATTCATCTCAAGTTCATTTTGATATATTAAAATAACTTTTGTCTGCTATTATCGCCACCCTCCCAGAACACAAAACTTATCATTTCTTATTGATTTACTTAATGTTTTCACTAAACAATATTTTATTTTTAATATTTTTATACAGTATTTTTAAGAAATTTTTTATATCATTTAAGGTGTATGGGGTGTGTCAGAAAAATCAATATCATTTTGTTAGCTAATAACTCAATCAATCCTCATTCAAATGATCTCAGATTTTAATGACATGTGCAGAAACAAGTCAAAATTCTATGTTTAATTGTAATTCTCAAAAAATTCAGAAATCATATAACATTTGATTTTATTTATTTTCTTGAGTGAATTGCATTTCTATACCTGAAAAGAAAAACATTAAACGTAGAATTTGGAGTTGTTTCTATAAATCCTGTTAAAATTTGAGATGATTTGAATGAGAAATGGTCGAAATATTAGTTTGTAAAATTATATCAATTTTTTTTAAAATACCCAATACATTAAAAATTTTGTAGCCTTTTTTTTTATTTTTTTATTATTATTAATTATTGATGAAACATTTTTATACACCTTAATTATAGATATTTTTTATGAAAATTTTATTAATTTTGAGAAATTTATCAATTAAATTCACCTTTACTTTTTAAGAAAGACTTATTGCTTAATATTCAGTATAATTAAACATAATATTTGAATAATTCCTCAACTAACAAAACTACATTTCTATTTTAAAGTTTTTATTTTTGCTTTAACTTTCCTTTGAACTTTCTTATGACTGAGGAGCAAATCAAGGCCGATGTCCGGTATCAGGGGGCAGAACCCCCAGGCAGCACCTCTCCATTGCACCCAAAAGAGTAGAGTCAGGGTCAATCTCTGATACCTGAGGTGTTCCAAAGGGGAAATGCCAAAGAAACTAGGCAATTTTTGTCCCTGATCCCACGATAAAGGCCTTGTACCATATCTTACCCCTGAGGGAGGGTGAGTAAATACTCTCTTTACTTATGGTACCTTCTAATATCTATTACTGTAGCTTCACATATATATAAAAGATTATTAAATTTGTTATCATGCATTACTTAATCAGTATGTTTTTTTTTATCTAAGTATTTTTATTTAATAATTTGTTTTTTGGTTTTTTTGTTCTTAGACAAACGTTATTTAACCAGTCAGCCCAAATACAGACATCATTCAGTAGATGATGACTATTATTCTTATCCATATGGTCATTACAATAATTATTATAATGGTTACAACACTGGCTATGAGAAATACAGTATGCAGTATGGCTCTCAGCCATCTTTACTAAGACCTCCCAGTAGGCAAGAGGGAGGAAAATATCAGCATCCTAATTCTCGTTTTACTGGTCAGGTAAGAATTTTATCTTTACTTACAAAATTACACTATCTTAAATTAATCAGAATGAATGAATAAAATGCATTTTTCTTTGTTTCATTTCTTTCAATTGTTTTATTTCATTAATTTTAATAGCAAAGAATAAGACTTTATTGGGTTTTATTTGTAAATAATTTATTAAACAACATAAAATTATATTTTGTGGGGCAAGAATTTAACTTGAACAAAAAATTAAAGTATATTTAAGTAATTCTAAGGTAAAATACTTTATATCAGTTAATATAAATAATGAATATAATAGATAAGTGAATGAATAGGTAAATTGTTGCTTTCCTATAATATTTGTTAAAGAAATCATTTACTTTCTTAGATTTTTTAAAATTATGTCCATTCTCTCTGAATGTCCAGCATCTTAGCTTTCTTGCAAATCATGGATCCTTTGCAATTATTTAATGTTTTATTGGCATAAGAAGTAGTTTAATTTTTGGGATTAAAAACCTTGATCGAACAGTTTAAAACCTTTTCAACAATTCCTGAAAGCTTGGTTGAAATCTGGCAAAAAATGGTGGAACCTTAGTGATATGGAGTCGAGGGCAACCAGAATGCTCCCTTTTCAATAGCTACTACACCGAGGTATAGGGGAGGGCGCTACTCCTTTCCCTGGCTTAGTGATACAGACACAGATAAATGAACATTTGGTGAATCATGAGATGATTATTATTATTATTATATATACATTTGAGAAAGTGATTTCACCATAGTATTACATGTCTCTTGCATGAATTTCTTGTTAACTTTATTTATAATCTCTAATATTTATAAAAAAAAAATAGTTATTGATTTTTGGGGATATTTGTGTAAGATATTTTGTTGCCTTTTTTTTTTTATTGTATTAAGAAAAGAATGTGAACTAAAAATATTTTTAAATGTCTTTAAAAATAGACCTCAAAGTTGATTTTATAAGACTTGATTCATTTCAGTTGTAGGAAGTACTAATTTTCAAATGTTTGTGAGTGACTATTGTTTAAATCCTTCCTTTTTACTTTATTATATATGTAAGTCACTAGAGTTGAATTTAACCTAACAAGGGGCTATATTAGTGAGGATCACAATCATTCAATACAAAATTTAACTCATTTGACATAAGTTGAGCCAAGACCATCTTAGAATAAATTCTGCTGTGCACAGGAAAATCTGATAGAATGCAGTGGAAATAAATTTTCTCACCTGGGTCATGTTGGATATAAAATATGAGTTCTTGGTGTGCAGACAACATATGTACATTAAAAATGTTTGGTTTTTAGAAATTTAGATATTCAATCAAAATACAACCCTTTATCTTCCCTGTAAGTCATTTTTCTTTATTGATAAGCCTAAAAATAAAAGTTGTTTTACAAACCTTGTTGTATGCTAGTTGTCTACATTTCTGAGATGAAGCTTGATGATTTTTATCATTAAGGGTTTTCGAACTATTGTCTTCATCTTTATTGTTATTTTCACAATGTTTCAGCTGATTTGTCTTCCGGCCTCTTCAGGTGTTTGTCGAACTTGGGAACCTACACAGAACTTCGAACTACGTCCTTTATTGAATCCAGGGGGGGGGGTCGCCTGCTCTAATTCCGTTAGCCATAACCAAGTACAAGTTTTAAGTATTCCTGTATTGTTACTCACCTGCAGTCAGGATTGAACCTGCAACCTCCAGATGATTGTCTCTTTAGAAGCTAAAGGAACCAACACCAATGACTGTTACGCTATGTGTCCTGCTGGACACATAGCAGGCAAGTAGCAATATAGGAATACTTAACACTTGTACCCGGTTATGGCTAAGGGAATCAGAACAGGTGACCCCCATGGATTCAATAAAGGATGTAGTTCGAAGTTCCATGTAGGTTCCTGAGTTCGACAAACACCTGAAGAAGGCTGGGGGACGTATCGGCCGAAACATGGATATAACAATAAAGATGAAGACAATAGTCCAAAAACCCTTGTTTTATGCTGTTAGTTTCTTTATGAATCTCTTTCAGTGTTATGTTAAAAAATATCACCAGGTGATAATTTGTATTCATATTTATATAAGGTAGATATGTTGCACGTTTAACCTAAAATTCTTGCAGGAAGAGTCCCCATAGCATAGTGGCTCATGTGCTGGACTGCTACATCATAGTAAGCAAAGTTGAACCTTAGTAACACTATTATGTTCACTTTTCAGCTAATACTCTAGGGAAAGGTATGAACCCTGTTATATCCCCCCAGCCAGCTATGGGTTAAATACAGTACCACTACTGTTCTTTTTCAAAGATAGTTTTGGGGGTAAATAACCCACAAAGGTTGAAATGCCATTAAACAAAAGAAACCAAACCAAAATTCTAGAGCATTTCATTAGAGAAAAATGTATCGCTGTATAATTCATGGATTATCTTATTTATTTCATATTTTAGAAATTTTATTTTATTTGATGTACCTTGCGTATAGTTTTCCTATTCTTTAGTTTGATGAATATTAAAAATCAAGATAATTATTGAAAACAAATTTATATATATATATATATATAATGTATTTTAATTCAATAATTAATTTAAATTGCAGCCATTTTTAATGATGCTGTTATATTTGTGTGTAGGTTGCTGGCTACACTAACTATTATGATGTTTACCAACAAGACTATCACCATGGAGACCCTTATTACAATCCTTATCCACCTCGACCAGGAAATGGTAGAAAGAATTTGTATGAACGTGAAAATCGACTTGGCAATCCCAAAAATGAAGGAATAGGCAGCAGCAAAGATAGAGATTATATTGACAGGTCAAATAAAGAAGCAAACAAAGAGAGAAACTTATTCAATGATGAATTTGTAAGTAAATTTCAATGTTACCTTTTATTGCAAGAATTTAGCTTTTAAAATATACATTTTTCTCTTAATTTTCAATGTTACATTGAAAATATAAACTCTTTATTTCTCTATGAATCATATAATTGGACAAAACAATGGAAAAATAACAAATTGCATGGCTATAATAATTTTTTCAGTAAACTTGTAATGAGATTACAAAATTATTTTACTTTCAAGTTGTTGCCTGATAAAATAATTTTTGCTATATGGTTTTAAAATTTCAAGTTACTTATATGTAGAATTATAAACAGATTAAAAACTTGAAGACAACTGGAATTTTTAACTTAATCATTCTAATGCTATCAGAAAATCCTATTTATATTAAAGAAGAAAATTCTTTTTTTTCCAGCCCCTTTTAAATGGTAGAGATGAAGTTTATAATCAAAGCAATTACCTGTCAACTAATGGTAACAGTGTATGGGGTTAGTATTGATTTTTTTATTCGCATATTCTTATTAATAATATTGCATTTTTAATAACATTTTTTTTCATATCTATAGAAGCTTGTCAGAAATTCAATTATAACATTTTTTTTACTTATGACATAAAATATACTTTTTATGTAAGTCTTTCTTGTATGTCATGATTTTGTAGAATTGATAATTAATCATCTTAAAAAAATATATAAAAAGATTATTTTTATAAATTGTAAATCCTTCTTGGTATCATTTACTTTATTTTGAATTGAATAAATTTTGATTTTTATTTTATTTTTGATTGCCTTATGTTGGGCATATTATATTAACTTTATTTTAGATAATCCATTACCATCAAAGTCTGGGAACTATCTCTCCAAAAATGAAATGAATTTTGGAGATTATCAAGGACCAAGAGACAATGATCGATCTCGAACTGGAAATGGCATCTACAGATTTATGACTCCAAACAAGGTTAATAACAGCTTTTCGTTTTGTCATACTTTGCTCCAGAAAACAAATATTGTACAAAGTAATTCTGATAAGGAACAAATAGTTCAAATATATCTTTAAAAATAAAATAAAACTATAAGGAATTTTATCTCTCTCCTATAGGTAACATGAATTTTATTAGTACTTGTCTGACAATAAAAAGAAAAGGTTCTCTGCTCTAGTTTTAAATTAATTTTACTTTTCTATTGTAATGACATTCACTAATTCAGTACTTGGGTTAAAAAAAAGTTTTTTTCGCAGTCATGAGGGTCATTCAATGAATTAAGTGAATTTTGCTAAAAGAGTTGGCAATAGAAAACACAGTTACAATGGCACGTTTTTCAAGCTAATCAATAGTCATGGGTCCTTTCATGTCCCAGAAGATTATCAGCATGATTTTCTTTAATGACCACTGCACCTGAAACTTTTTCTTTACCAGAGAGTCAGTGTGTTTCCACTCTATGGATTGTCTTTTCAACTCAGATTAATCATGGCAAACCCATGTTTAACCCATTTGTAAACATTTTTTTGTCTAAAAACATCACACATTCTTCTGTAGATTTCACATGGTTTGCACTTCTCAATCTCTAAAAATTTGATAACAGACCTCTGTTCAACCCTGGAACACTCTTTTTGATTTTCCACCATTTTGAATAGCTTCAAAACAATTATTTTAGTGAGATTAAAATAATTTTTGCTATAAACCAATTCAAAACAATGTAGAGTTTACATTCATGGAAAAAAAGTTGTAACATTAATTTTGTGTTGTCTAAAAAAAGTTCCTCTTATTTATTGAATGACCCTCATATAATTCTTAAAGGTAAATATGGTGATCAACACTTGAGAACAATTCCAATCTCACTGTGTTTTTATATTTTTTTAATCTTTCTGTTCTACCACTGAACTAAATTAGCAATTTCTCATTTTTGTATATTATCATTAGTAATTGTTTATTTATGTCCAAATCTTCTTTTATTTAATATCTTTTCTAAAATGCTTAAAAACATATTTGCTTTACAATAAACATGTATATCAAATCAATGTGATTATTTGTAATTAAATACAAATTATTGATTGTGAATTTTAAGAAAATTTTAAAAAAAAATAGTCTTTTCTTACTTTTGAAATATTTACTTGTCATTATTTGATTTATTTATTTATTTGCTTTCTATTTACAACTCCTTTATTTTTTTTATTTTACTTAATTTCATATTGTTACAAGTGATAAGCCTGTTTTTAGTCAATATTTTTATAAGTTTTGAAGAAGAAATCCTTTGATAGTGAAAAATGTGCTTGAGTCAATAATGACTCAAACACATTTTTTACTATCAAAGGATAAGTTTTCCATTGATATTTCTGCTCAATTTATATTGAGCAGGAATATAAATGGAAAAAATATTAAGTCTTTGATATCAGTGACATGCATTAGAAATAATACCATGATACTATTAATTGCAGACTGTGAATAAGGATAAATTTGGACTACATCTAGTTTCCATTTGTATTACAGGCAGAAGTAAATTTTGCTCTCCGAAAAGAAAAGAAAATGCAAAAATGATATACAAGATATGTTCAAAATAATTAAAAAAACTTTCTCAAAAACAAATTTATTGCTCCAACTCAATGAGACTTGGCTTCTTTAAAAATAGTCCCTTTTACTTATGATATGCTTTTTCTAGTAATTTTTTCCATTTCAGGAATATATTCTGAAAGTTGTTTTGAGGAAGAGTGGGCTGGTCTCATAGTGTATTTTTTATCTCTTCTCTTGTCTGAAGTTGACAATCTTTCGAGGAAAATTTCATCTTTGGTAACTGTAGTGATACTGGCAAATTAATATGCCTAATTAACATAAGTGTAAGAGAGAGCCTATATAAATCTCTCACTAAGAATAACCGGAAGAAGCTTGATTAGCCATTAACCAGTGCTAATCTTTCACATCACAACAATGGCATCGCCAATAGGATACCAATTGTCTCTCGAGGATACCAATTTTGCCAATACATGGCTACAATGTTTTGCTGCGAGTGCAAGAACTAAAAAGCTAAAAGACAATAAGGAAAAGGGAGGAGAAAATGAAATTACGGATCTCTTTTTGGCTACAGCTTGATGCAAGGCGATAAAAAAAGTCTCCATTATGGTGTATCCCACAAACCTGGAAGACCTGACTTTTGAAAAAATAAGTCAGATCATAAGAAGAAATATGAGACCCAAGAAAAGGTTAGTTGTGGCAGAAAGAACGAAGTTATGTTGATGAAACAAGAAATTAACAAACCGATCATAAAATATCTGTGTAGATATTTTATGATTGGTTTGTCTACGAAATGTGAATAGATATTGCGAGTTTGAAAAACTTGGACAAAAAGAACAGACAATTGAAGAGGACTTAATTCAATTCAGGTTAATTGAAGGTATGTACAATATATCTCACTGATATAAAATAATGGAACAACTAAAGATAGGAAATATGTCTTTAGATACCTGCATTGATTTTATACTGTAACAAGAATTAAGACAGAAATACAACCATGATAAAAGTCAACCCAGCAAACAAATATTTGCCAATACTTACATGTTTAAAAAGATTTTTTAAAATATTCATATTATGAACATGAAATGAAGAAGGAAAAATGCTCAGATTGCTTAAAAAAGAACCATTTTCAAGCAATATGCAAATTCAAAAAGAAAAACGTTGAAAGAGTTATAGAAAACGAAGCCAATTTGGAAGTCTTTTCAGTAAAAAACAAAATCAAGAATGTAGAAAAAATTGAACAAAAGAAAAAAGACATTATACTAAAGGTTAAAATCAACAACTTCAATTTGGATATGCAAATGGATATTGGCAGTTAGGTAATGCTTATACCAAGAAATTTCTGGGAACGCATAAGAAAGCCAACTTTATGAAAGAGCAGTTTACAACTCCACCAATTTGATGGGTCAATCATAAAAACTTTAGGGTACTTTGAAGGTTCCTTGGAGTTAGAAGATAAATTTGAAGTAATACTTATAAGTGTCACAATTTGTAAAAAAAAAAACCATGGACTTCTTGGAAACGAAGTGTTTAACATAAGTTCTACCAAATTAATAAATGAGATAAAAATGGAAAAAACCGGAAAGTTAAAAACTATAAAGTGAGTTTAATATTAAAATGTTACCCCCTTTTATTATGAGGCATGAAAATTACCAAATACATTTTTACATTGGGTAGAGACTGATGCTTTGTCTTTAAATAGAATGGCTGTAGAAACTAGACATGATCCAGTAGTAAGTAGGATAACATAGAGATAAGAAAAAACATGGGGAAATTTTTCCAGGGAGGAAAGACCCTACAAAGAAATAAGACATAAATTAACCCTAGATTTGTAATGGGGATCTGATAATTCCCCCAGAAACACAAAGAAAATTGGTGATAAAAAGTGTACATGATGATATACACAATAGCAGCCACACAAAAAAGGATAAAATTAGAAGCATGGTGGCCAGGATATTCACGAGATGTTGAAGAATATATAAAACGATGCAAAAAATGTAAAGAATTAAGAAATTTTATTCAGACTACTTTACATTTATTGCCCAGAGAAGTCGAGCCATGGAGTTGTGTGTATATTGATCATGCATACGTTACTGGAGTGGGACTTATTAATACTAGTAAACTCTTTTTCAAGCTGGCCTGAAGTAATCTGTATGCCAGACAAGAAAAATTCTATGATAAAACAGATTCTAAGGGTCATATTTTCCAGAAACAGCATACCAAAAACCCTGGTATCAGACAATGCACCAGAATTTAGTTTATGGTTGGAAAAAATAAGGTGTAAACCGTATGACACCGTCATATCACCCTCAATCAAATGGGTTAGTGGAAAGAATGGGGCAGACCATAAAAATGGGACTAAAAGCATGTTCTCAGCAAAAAGAAAAAAATAGAAGTTTTTCTCCCTAGGCTGCTTTTAAGCTATCACACAATACCATACGCTGGAATACTAGGAAGTCCATCAGCTTTAATGGGAAGGTAAATTAGAGCTCCACTAATGATGACATATTCCACAAATGAAAAAATGTGGTACAAAAAGAACAAAGAATCAAATCTGGAAAGGGCAGAATTTATCATGCAAAAAGACCACAATACAGCTATAATAAATTGAGGAAAAGGGAACAGTGTATTAGCCCATGCAGATCAAATAAGGCCACAGAGTGAATATGAAGACCAAAATGATGAAATCTCTACAATTCCTTTTGTTAATGATTTATTAGAACAACCTTTACAGAATGAAATGTCAGAAGATGAAATAATGTATAATCAGGTGGACCAGAGTGAGTTTGAAAACTCGGATGAAGATCAAATAATGCAAGAAGACAACCTTGATTACAGCTTAATGCAGAACAGATCTAGATCTCCCAGAGAAAGAAATACCGGAAAGAGACAAGGAGAGCGAAGTATTCCTGAAAATGAAACAATCATTAGAAGTACAAGACCTACTAGGGGCATAAGACCCATATGTTTCGGGGAGATATAGTGATACTGGCAAATTAATCTGCCAAATTAGCATAAGTGTAAGAGAGAGCCTATATAAATTTCTCACTAAGAATAACTGGAGGAAGCTTGATTAGCCATTAACCAATGCTTACCTTTCACATCACAACAGTAACTAAAGTTCACTAGGACCAAATCCAGGATGTGTCAGACTGTTAATAAAAAAAAATTGTTTTGTACTTTGCCAAAAATTCTCACTATGATTTCAGGAAGGAGATCATCTACCAAAGACAATCTCAAGTCTAGACAATGTGATTATCTTTGGTAGATGGTCTTCCTGATTTGTGATATTGTAAATGGTTCAAATAATCCAACTCTTTATAGGCCTTTTGCAACATTAGAAAAGTCTATGTGAAAGTTTTTCCCTAATTTGAAATAGAATTTCAACATAGGTTCTTCCTTGTTCAATTTTTTTTTAATTACAAAAGCATTTTATATATGTTCACTCAAGCACTTCTATCTCTTATATTAGCCAACAAAATGTGATGCATTTTGGTTTGGTTTTAGTTTTTTTATGAGTTTCTTAATGTAAAATCCAAGGTGAATTTCATAAAATATTTCAGTCATGTTTTTTTAGTTTTTGTTTCTTTTTATTATATGTAATGTAACCTTTATGAATAAAAATACACAAAAAATCCTTTTCAGTTTTTATCAATTTCTTTCCTTTTTACTGTTTTTCTTTTTTCAGATAATTTGTAATTTTTCTTGAAAAAAGATTTTTTTTCTTTTTAGTCATCTTCTTCACCTTGTCCCACGGATAATCGTAATAACGCAAAAGTGGCTAGCCAATCAGAGACTTCAACTGATAGGGAAATATTAAAAGATGCTACAGATCTCAGTCTAGAAGACAATAGCAGTCAAAGGAGGCTGTCTGGAAATCAAGGAAATCAAGTGAATAATTATTTATTTTTTTCCCTTATTTCTAGAAATGATATTATAACCTTCATTTTGGTTTCAACTTGTTTCAAATATGAAATGTCTACATTTTAAATCTAATGTTTTGTCATGTTTATATTAACATTTAGCAACAAATCTGAACTTAAGAAAAAATACAGACGTAAATTTTCTTTTATACATTTATGGAAAATGTTCATCTGTATTTATAATCATTCAAATAGTTTTCACCATTTAGAAATAAAATGTTTAAATGACCATTTTTCTCCACATTTTGTATCAAAGCAAAAATTTGTCTATCCTTTTTTTTTTTGTTCCCCTAAAACTTTTCCCATTCACGAAAATGTAAAAAATATCTGTTATGGTTTATAAACTTTAATAATATTGTTTTGTATTTATTTGATACATACAGAGCTTTGGATGCAATTCTCCTGAAGAATTGGTGAATGGTGTTGATTTGTTATCAGTAAAAGACAATGGCAGATCATTCTTGTCAAGCTCATTAGAAGCAGAACAGAGGCTTTTACGGCAGATGGGATGGAATGAAACAGAAGAGGATGAATATGTCATTACTGAAGATGATAAAAAAGAATTTCAAAAATTGACAAATCAAGTAAGTTTAAAAGTTATTACACTTAGAACTTTAGCTTTATGGCTATGCTTTTTGAATAGCTCTTTACTAAGCTTAGCTTTGAAGGAAAATGTTAATTTTGACCTGAGTACAGTATACGCATGCTAGGGATAGATATTATGATAAAAGTTTCAAAGTTTCCAGCTATGTTGTAATGTAGTAATACTCATACTACCAGACTCTGCAAGTATACAGGCCTTGTGTTATCATCAAAGAAGGATTTTTATATGACGGCTACATCCCTTATTGATCTATAAATGTAATCATTTACTATCATCATCATCTGTATCAAGGTATGCTGATAACATCGATACCATTGACCCTCATCCTTATCAACCATTACACTCAAGACAACACCCCATGTTCACAGAGAGCTGATGAATGTAAGTTTTTGCTAGTCAGCTAACACTGGTGTGTCCATGTGGTGTAGTCCATTGGAGAATATCACTTTTGAGTTTCTTTGCTTCTCCTGCAGTGCTGAGTATATTGCTTGCCTTTCTTGGATGGTTTGCAAGATAAGGAGTAAGTGGCAACATGAAGCTTCTTTGTGTAGTTCTCAACTAGTTTTTTCTTCAAGCATTTCATTAGAGTAAAGTGGTGCAACTATACAGTAGTAATAACACAGCTACAACCTGGAAGAATTCCTGTCTTATCGGAGACATCAGATTTCCATTTGGTTGATAACCTGTCAAAAGCAGTCCATGCTTTACCTGTGCATATGTTAACATCACTTTCAGTAGATGAGATATTGCTACCAAGATATAAAAATTGGTCTACTGATTTTAGAGGCTTTTCATTTAATGAGGAGGTTGTGCCATCTTGATTAAAACACATGAACTCTGTTTTATCTGATTTCACATAGAGACCAATGCCTCTTGCTGTAATCCATTATATTGTACTCTTTTATCTTAGAAAAAATTGAAACATATATTGAAGTAGTTAGTATTTTATTTTCTATTATGAAAATAAATGCAAAGAGTTAACTATTTACAATGAAATCAAGAAATACAAGTTCACTGCTTAAAGACGAAATCTAATTTAATTTCAATATAATAATTTGTTATTTTAATTAGTGGGAAAGTAGGAACTATTTAGTAGTTCTATTGGATATTGACTTTTTTTTATCAAGTAAATGTTTTTCTTTTGATAATTATATATAACCCTTAAGCATAAAATAATCTAGTTGACATGCTATTGAAATCAATCAACTAGAGCAAACAGATTCAAACATTTGATCTGAGGTTTATGGCTAAAGAACAACACTTTGATCATCTGTAGAATGTACAGATATACTGAACTTCTTCTATAAAACACTAGTTTTTCTTTAATCTTATTTTTGTTTCTTTTCTTTAAAATACTTGGGTAATTTTTCCTTTCTTCAACTATTAAATAAGCAATAAAAACATCATAAAATAGAATTTGAAAATGACACTCTTTGGTGCTTATTTGTCTTAATCCCATTTTAGTTCAATTCAATTCATTGCAAATTTATTCCTTTAATTTACTGTATCATTTTCTACATTTTCTACTGTAATATTGATATCATTATTTTCACTAAATGATTTTCTGAAAAAAGTGATTTTCTGGGTTTGAAAAAGAATCTTACTATATCTTTTTAAAAGAAAAAATACTATGGAGCCTAATTCTGTCTTTTCTTTTTTTTCTTTCCATGCTTTTTCAGGCAAAGCAGCAGCAAAGAAACGGTTTGGTTCGTCCTCTTCCAAAAACTTGGAGTCCAAAGCATATTCCAGTTTATCAGCCGAACGCACAGGAATTGAATGAGGTTTCCTCATCTGACAGTGATTCTGAAGACTCGTGCTGAACACTAAAAATTTTGTCCATCTCTAACCAGAGAGGGACTAGCACAAATGTGATATTTCAACGATTGAAAAAAAAAAAAAAAAAAATTAACTTCCCTTTCCCTCCCATCCCAGCAAAACATTTTTTCTGATTGAAGCTTTAGTTTCTGGACAAATTTCTGTGCTGTGCTGAGAACACACTTCCTGCATTAACTGCAAAAATCTTCCGGACATTTTAGACTTAGTGGGTTGTATTGGACAAAAGATAATTTTTCTTTTAATTCTACTCAAATTAAAACATGATATTTATGATAATGTTTCAATAAGCAAAATTTCTCCTTTTCATCTGGATAATATTTCATAAGTTTGCTCATGAAGACCAGAGATTTTACCAATAAAAACCTATCATAAATTTTACATTATAGTGAGAGTATGAAGAAAATTAACTTTTCCACAATGTCTGATCTTTCCTCATCCCTTTACTTTAGAATCTTTAGTGGGTTGTATATGAATCTAAAGGAAAAAAAAAAAAAAAAGAAAATCACATTTACATTGAAGAAATCAATTATTGGTTATCTTTTTAAGTTTTCCCTTTTTTCTGTTTAAAAGAGAAAAAAATCTATTTTTTGAAAAGGTAAAATAAACAAAAGAAATAAAAAAAAAATTAAAAATTGATGACTAAAATTTAGTGCTGTGAACAGTTTTCCCCACCCCCTCTTCTTACTTGGTTGTTACCACAGTTCTCTTGACCCCCTAGAACTCTTCTCAAAATAATTTTGAGGAGTACACAACACATCTTATCACACAGTGAGACTTCATAACCGTTATCGCCATACACTTCCATCTTGTCACATGGATGTTGAAGTATGTATCGTTTATTTCCATTGGCTAAAAAAAAAGCAGCAGCAAATCGTACAGCTGAGCCAATCATTGTCAAGCAGAACTGAGGAGCAGCAGCAGCAGCAACAACATCACTTGAGCAATAGTTTCTTTTTAATTTTTATTTTTGTCTCTGCTGCTGCTGCTGCTGCTACCATTGTCACCGCTTCAGGATACATAATTTTGCAGCTCATGTAAAGAAATAAAGAAAGCTAATTCACCCAATGACATGTCAAGTGTGTTATGTTTTTATTTCGGGGTGGGGGAGTTGTAACCTTTTAACATTTAGTTGTTTGTTTTTTATTATACTTTATTGTTTTTTTTCCTACCCATTTTGTAAAATTTATTTTGCTTTTTTATGATTTTTCATTTTCCTTAAATTTCCTTTGTTGTTCATCTTTCTTTTCAGATAAGAGAAAAATAATTTGCATGTGTGTTTAGTGTGATGGTTATTGTCATAGGAAATGGAATTGGTGATGAAAAATCTTGGACATTTTGTGCTAATACCCTTTGGAAAGGCATGAATCCATCTATTCTCCCCATCCCAGATATGGATAAATCATAGGATAGATGGGTTTCTTTAGCTTTGGTTAAGCAATCAGTTTTGGAGAAGGAAAACTCTGAATTCAAACCAGGTTTACTCTACTAATATATATATATATATATATATATGTGTGCGTGTGTGTGTGTGTGTGTGGTGCATTCAATAAGTTTCCAGGCTGTTTTGTTATGGCTATACATCTTATGAGATGACTGACCAATTTTTATGATTTCAGGTTCAAATGAGCAGCTACAACAGGAATCGGAATACACCCTACTAAACCCTGATTGTCACAGCTGGTGAATTTCAAAAATGCAATCTGGACGTGAGGACACTTTAGAAGAATGACATGCAATAAAATTCTGTTTTAAACTTGGAAAAAATGCCACAGAAACGTATGGAATGCTTCAGACTGCTTTTCGACCATCTTGCATGAATCAAGCATCAGTTTTTGAGTGGCATAAGAGATTCAAAGAAGACAGAGAGTCTGTGAGGGATGATGAGAGGTGTGGGAGAAGTAAGGAAGTCAATACACCAGAGTTGATTGGCCAAACAGTTAGGGTTAGGGTTACTATGTTGAGGTTTTAAGGGAGTTCAGGAAGAGATTCCGACGGAAGAGACCAGCACTCTTCAAATCAGCTCAGTGGCATTTCCAGCAGGACAATGCACCAGTCCACGACTCCATCCTTGTCACAGACTATTTGACCAAGATGGGCATTAAGACAGTTCCTCACTGTCCCTTTAGTCCAGATCTTGCTCCCTGTGATTTTTGGTTATTCCCTAAGCTCAGAGGCTGTCGTTATGAGACAATTGAGGAGATGAAAGAGGCTGTGAAGAAGGTCATTGACACGCTCACACAAGAGGACTTCCATAGGACCCTCCAGAAGTTGTTGGAACGTTGAAACAAGTGCATTGCAGCTGGAGGAGATTAATTTGAAGGGGACTAGAGTTTCATGTGTGTACTATCAATAAAAGAGCCCATACAAAAAAAGTCTTGAAACTTATTTAATGATCCTTGTATATATATATATATATATATATATATATATGTTGCACTACCTAATCTCACTACAGAGTTATAAAAAAAATTCCATCATTACTGTAATGTGAGGCATTTTAGAAATTCAAATATGTCTAATTTTTTTCATGAGTTGACTATTTTATTTAATCTCTCTTGTCTCTTTGTTTCTTTTTAACTTACTTTTTGTTTTCTCTCTCTCTCTCTCTCTCTCTCTCTCTTTTTCTCTCTCTGTAACTTTGTATACATCAGTATTTTCCATTCTCTATGTCTGTTTGTTTCTCACTTTTTTTCAATTTTTCTCTTTTGATTTTCTTTTTCTTTATAGCCTATTCATTTTTTTTTTCTTCCATTTACTCAATTGATTTGAAAAGATTTCAATTTGCTAATGTTCCTGCATTCTCAACTCATCAATGACCAATGTTGCCATCTCAAATCTATAGACAACCAGAAGTAATGGCACATAAGTAAATAATTCCACTATTTAAAAGAGGAACTATATTCATTCAACAAGATTTCACTGATAAGTTGTCAGCTTTATTTGATAAGTCAGTTTTCTTTCTGAGTTTATTTTTCATCTGTCATAATCTTATACCCCAACAATGTTGCTGCATTTTTCTGTTGTCCACTACATCCTATTTAAGTACGCTAACACTTAAGTTTAACTTTTAAAAAACTAGATATAAATAGAATTATAAAATATTATGTATATTTGTGTAGATAAATTCACATCTACTTTTCTTTATTTCATTTACTTATTTTTGGAAGTTTTAATAAATAAACAAAATCTAAAGAAGTCTTTTTAAATTGTATAATTAAACTCAGCATTCTTTCTTTGTCTTTTGCTTGCCATGAGATTCAATGGCAACTCATCTCCTGTTTATAGATTTTATATAATAATTAATTGCAACTAAGGACAAATACTATTAGCATTCACTCCTTATCTTTCTTGAGTAATTATAATAATTGTTGTGAGCACAAATGTTGACCTCACACCATTAAATTAGAAATCACTTTATTCTCTCATTTTTAATACTGTTCCACTAACAACAATCTTGCTAAAATGTATCATTTTGGCTGTGTTATACAAAAATTGGATCATTATCATCATCAGCAGCAGCAGTATGGATTCCTTCAACTTTCTTGCCATCTGTCCCTATCAGTCTGTGCTCTTGGTAAGTCCTCTAAACTGCATTCAGTGTCTGCATAGAGCTGATGAATGTAAGTTTTTGCTGGTTAGCCAATACTGGTGTGTTCATGTTTAGGAGTTGATAGAAAAAATGTTGTTTATGAGTTCATCCTTACTTCTCTAGCCATGCCCAGCATGTCTTGTTCTTACTTGGAGAGTTTGTATGATGGGACGTAAGTGGCCTTACAACTGCTGTTTTGCAGAATGCTGCTGCCAGAGTTTGTTCGAAATGCAAGCAGCTTCCTTGTATAATTCCCATCTAACTTTTCTCCAAGTGGTGCAACCATACAGTAGTACTGACCACTACAGCTTGGAAGACTTCCCATTTTAATCCTAGGATGATTTTGAAGTTTTTTTTAAGACATTCAATATTATTGTTAATCTAGAATAGGATTTACCTAGGTCTATCTTCCACAACTTAAGCAGGGTTCTAAAATTGCATGCATTTTTTTTTTTCAAATAGTAAACTGAATTCATCACAATCCTGATGACCAAATAGAAAGGCAAAACATGTCCCCAAAATACTGTCAACCACAATTAAGATCACTCCTTCATGTATATGCCAAATGACTTTATACATAGTGTGACGGTGCCTAAAATATTTATCCCAGGACAGGAGTTTATTTTTCACACGTGTGAAGTTGGGGCAGTCTGGCACTTGATCCCTCGCAAAATAAGTCCCAGTTAAGATTCCTTCTTTGGGCACATGGGAACTGGCAGATAATGTGGGGGTTAATTTGGGGCTAGACTGACCGCCGCTGGCAAGTGGTTTCCAAATTTCACGTTACACACACCCACCAGGCCACTTCGTCTTCTTACCCATTAGGCTAACGGAGGACATGGACCTCTAGGTTCAGATATAATATTATTTATCATAGTCGACGATTTCAATTTCCTGTGTAATGTTTTTAAAGGCGAATAAGACATTTAGCGAGAATAAATTGAGGCGAAATGAAGCTGAAAAGGAACATGCAAAAGAAGGCAACTCAATAGGCAAACAATACAACGAATAAATTTCGACACGAGGGGACATTTAAAATATAACAAGGTTTTTTAGTACGTGCAGGCCAAACAAATATTTAAGATGCCAGCTATGTTACCAGCAGACAAGACTTAAACACAAATGTCTCTCTTTCGTTTTCTTTTCTCTCTTTTCTGTCTTTTCTCTTGAACCTTGAAAAGGTAGCAAAGTCCATTCATATGTTTAGAGTTTATGAAAGGAATCTTTTCATTCCATTTCTATTCTTTTCTTCATTCATATAATTCTCTATATGCTTCTTTCTTTAAATTGAGAGGGAGAGCATGCAATTTCAATACTTAGGAAGGGTGGAGGGAGAAAACAGTTTTAAGGTTTACTTAGCTTCTTCGACGGGTTTCTTCGCAGAGTATTTTCTTTAACGGGCTAGCGGGATTCTGTAGAGCTCAGCTTGAAGGCATCTGTTATCTCCTATCTAAGAACTCTATTTCTATTTCTTCGCCCGGAGTTTTGGCATGAGATCCGCTCGTCCTTTCACGGCGACCTCCGTCCTAAAAACTGAATTCTTTATTCCTATTTCCTCTGACGAAAGGGCTACTACTTCCGGCTTTAGGGTTCTGGCCAATCATTTGGCCTCTTTCTTCTTCCTCACCCTGTCATGCGATTCATTCGGGCTACTATCATGTCCTCTATGTCCCCTCTCTGTCCAACTCGGTCACTGGGTGTAAGCAGCTCTTGGCTTTCATTCTGACCTGGATTCGTTACTTCGGCCGCGAGGAATTGGCCTTTATTCCTATCTTTCTTTTAACGGTCAATCTTTGAGGCCTGGTAATTCAAACACGGAGCGGTATTGGGAAATTGATCTTACCTCTCTCCTCCTCTCAGTGGCAGACCTCGTGACAATAGCATTACTTCTATTTCTTCCCCACTGCTTATACTATATTCACCTATCATACTATACCCACTCCTGATCACTCCACAAATCAGTAAGACGAGAACAAAGAATAAATATCTTTAAAACCCTTTTTCATTTATATTTTATTCATTTACAATTAAATAACATTCTTTACTCATTATCTAACTATGAATATTCAACAAATCACATGACACTACATCAATTGAAATATCATTTCAAGAATGAATGTTCTTTAGTCTTCTTTTCCCTCTAACATGCATTGGGAGGGAGGATTTGTCCATACTTCATCTCCAATCTAAATAGACACTGATCTTTCTTCCTTTTTAATAACATCCATAAGTACTCTATTTGGAGGCATCCATTTATACTAAAGCAATGCTCTTAGAGGTACTGATTCCTCTAACAGAGTTTTAAAAATTGAAAATAAATTTCTAAGTTGATGATCAAACACATCCCAACAATATGATCCACCACAATTAAAATCACTTCTACACATGCTTATCAACTGACTTTTATATATGATATCACTTCCCTTTCCTCTTCTTTTCTACAAATGCACCATATTCACCAATCATACTACATTTAAAAACTATGGATTATCATTTCCTAAGTTTGGATAAGCACAAGGCCAAAAGTATGGGGTGCCCAGTGAAAGTCGAACCCACTAACAGATCTGCTAGCCTAGTTGGCTGGGGCTGTAGAATATGCTGACTGAATCTCCGCTGAATGGTAGGACCCCACCCGCCACAACAAGTGTCTTGGATATGTCACTAAACCATCTGATGGTGACGTTTCAGTCTGGAGCTTTGAGTAATGTGGCATACTCCTTCATTGTCATTACTTCCAGGTCCACTTTTAGGGTCCTATTCATGGGTTAGATAGAACTGTTTAACTATTTAACCTTTGCAAACAAATGACTGGTGTTGAATTGTTCAACTGAGTACAAACAAATGATTAATATTAAATAGAATTATTTGTGTTAGTTAAATAGTTTCAAATATTCCTATCTAACACGAATAATTTTATTTGATATTAATCATATGTTAGTACGCAGGAATGCTTGAAGCCATTTAACTGTGTGCAAACAAATGAGCTCTGACTTGTTTAAAATGATATCTACGAACTATTCGTTTACAAATCATATCTATTTAAACCTAATTAGCAAAAGAATAAAATAAAAAACGTCTTCGATATATAATTAAAAATAGGGTTGACTTGCCGTTAAATCTCGCCAACCTATATAGCACTAGTTGCTTATCGTTATATTACGCGAGATGTCCAAATTAATGTTATGTTGTTGGCCCATACATTAACGAGTTGAAATGCTCGTCAGTTGATAAGAAAAACAAACAAACTGATGACTAAAGACTTTGTACTACAATAGTTTCCTAGAAACAGGACCTTTGTAAGTTTATAGAAATGATGTCTACAAAACTACAGAAGAGATGGATATGAGAGGTATGAACGTTTTTTTGTTGTTTTTTAGAATTTTTTTTTTTTTTTTTTTTACATTTAGTGTGATAACTCGTCCCTAAGAGGCATATGGATCGTGGTACGTGCAAAATACGTGAATAGATTATCCTCCGGTTCCTGTATGGAGTTAAAGAAGATTTTGTTGTAGGTTTTGGTTTTAGATATCTGACTACGTTAGTTTCTTCTTACTCCATACTAATTCGCTGACGTCGTCTTGTCTATAGAAGGCTGCAAAAGAATTCCTGAATGAAGGAAGGAAAGGAGACGATACCTTTAATATTTGAACTTTATTTCTGGGTTTAGCAACCATTCTGTCGGTAAGGAAATTCTTCTTGAATACAAATGAAATGGTTGCATCTCCCAGACAAGGTGCAAAAATATGCTAGTTGTTTCAGGTAGATATGTCCAAATTTGATGTTTTTAGTAGTAGGTGATATGGCCATTTGGTGCTTTTAATATAGGCTGATGTTAACAGAGACGGCTGCTACTGGTGGGAGATTGAACCAGCGTGCTGCTAAGCAGACACGTTTTCCCACCAGCAGCGGGCAAAAACAGGTCTTTCCAATCCAACTGTCTCTAGTGAAAGAGAACAGGTGTTAAAGTTTGGATAGTACGACGACTCATAGTGTTAGTCTACAGTAATGACAGACGACTATCTGGGGTATAAGAAAGATATGCACGTGTGCGCACAAGCTTTATTAGCTGTAAAAAGAAAGAATACAAATTGGGCACAAAGTATATATGGTGTCCTTAGGCCAGTCACATGACACACCGTCGCGCAGGAACCCAGGAAGTAGTTCAGTGATTTGCCTCACTAATATATACACTCGGGACTATTTTAGCTGATAATTCCAACAACGGGTTTCTTTCTCGTGCCTTTATGTCCGTTTTTAGGCATGCACAGTTCCAGCTTCCTGTCTTGGAGCCTCTGGGAACTTCTGCACTTCCTGAATTTATTTTATTTCATTTATCTATTTTTTTTTTCTTATCACTCCACCTGTTGCTTGGAACGTTGAGTCGTCTCCCAACAGATAAAGTTGAACGGAACTAAATTCATGGCAATCATACGTGGCTTACACAAAGAAGAAAGTGAAACTTTTATTTTGCATCTTAGTTTTTCTCTCGGTTCGTCTCTTACCTCAACCAAAACTAATTTTTTCTCAATTTCTGGAATTTAGTTTGTAGGAGGAGATATTGTGTTTTGATATTTAATTTCCATTTTGTAGTGGTATATTTAATTTGTTTTTATATGTGGTTACGTGTTCTCAGAAGTCGGAAGGTCGCCATTTATAGCGATGGGGATAACATTATGATTGGGTTTTTGATTTAAAGTTGGTTTTGTTGGTATTACTTTGGTTGCGTTGGTATTTCGTTGGTAGCGTTGGTATTTCGTTGGTTGTTATCCCCTCGCTAAATGTTGATGGAAAATAAAGGTAGTGGAGAAGAACGAAGACGTCGTTAAGTTTTGTAATGAAGGTTTTTATAGCAGCATGAAGTAAGGGGTTTACGCTGGTATGCTGTGAGCCGCGTAGTAAAGAAAGAAGGTAGGAAGTTATTAGAGTGTATCATCTAATTTGTTTTTAACTAGGATCCCTTGGTCTAGAAGAATAGACCCAAGGGATCCATAGACTAGATGGCTCTCCTCATAATGGTTGATGCTGCTACCGCTATTTAGGAGCAGACGAATAGACGTCCGTTCCCATTGGGAATTTTTGAGGGAGAGAGAGATTCGCGGGCTTTCTTCAATTTTTGGTGCTGCTAGGAAATATGGTTCGGGATGAATAGGACAGGTCATCCTGATTGTGTGAAAATGTTCGGCGACTTTAACGGTCAAATTAAATTACGCGCCAAACAAAAAATCCAAGTTTCTTTCTGCTACAAGTTTCTCTTGTGTCATTAAATGGCTTAAATTCTTCAATCAAATTTCTTATTGTTATTTTCGACAATATCTGCCAATCACCCTTCTTTCCTCATTCGCTTTAAATTCCTTAAAGTGAAAACTATTCTGACTCACTAACCCATATTCCAAAACCATAACAACATCGCCATGCCATTTATGATGTTGTTATTAATTTTATATTCCAAATTAGTCTCTAGGATATTCTTCTCTTGAGTCATTGATGTATACAATGATCTATTGTAACTGTAACTACCAGACAAAAAGGTACTCAAAACTTGCTTGTAAAATCTGCAGTATGTATTTACCCAACCCCTCTGTCACGAGTAGGATTTGACACTGTCAATTTTTAAACTGTTCTGCCATTTTGAATTTGAATTAAGAGTTTTCCTTCTCCTAAACTGGTTGCCCAATCAAGAATAAAGAGCCCAGTTTGCCCTACAATTTACCTTTTGGTGGGAGTGGAACAGATGCCTTTTCCAAGGGCATTAGCGTGAAATGAAACCCAAACAGTCTCGGGGGGTGTCGTTGTGGTGTAATGGTTAAAACGATGGACTGAAGAATCGTAATAAGCAAGTTCGTACTGCAGTCGCGCTATTACGTTCACTTTCGGGCAAATACCCTTGGGGAAGGTATGAACCCCCTTATCCTCCCAGCTATGGGTTAAAGAGTACAATTACTGTTCTTCTAGAAGACTAGTTTTGGCATTGAATAACCTACAAAGGTTGATATGCCATTAAACAAAGAAAACGAAACCAAACCAAACAGTCTCTTCCATGATTTTAACTCAGGTCCCTAATTCCATTTCCTATGATTTCCTACTTGATCCTATTTACCCAACCCCTCCGCTCGGGCAGGATATGACACAAGGTCAATTTTTAAGCGTAGTTAAACAGGTTTGAATTCAGAGTTTTCCTTCTCCTAGACTACTTGCCTCACCAAGGCTGAAGAACTTCCTACTTGATGCTCAGCGTAAAATCCACATCTATTACTTAACGCTAAATTATATATTGCTAGAGCATTTGATTGCATTGTTCAAAATTTGTTCCAGTTTTATTTTATCTTATTTAAACAAAATATTGTTTAAAGTTAATTTAACAGAGAACAGAATATCCCTTTTGTTTTATGAATACTCCAGCAATACTTGGTTCATACCATTGGATATGAAACCTTTTGCCTCCCCTCACTCTAGGTTCATACCACTGGGTATGAACCCTTTTACCTCCCCTCACTCTAGGTTCATACCACTGGGTATAAACCCTTTTACCTCCCCTCATTCTAGGTTCATACCACTGGCTATAAACCCTTTTACCTCCCCTCACTCTAGGTTCATACCACTGGGTATAAACCCTTTTACCTCCCCTCACTCTCGGTTCATACCACTGGGTATGAACCCTTTTACCTCCCCTCATTCTAGGTTCATACCACTGGGTATGAACCCTTTTACCTCCCCTCGCTTTAGGTTCATACTACTGGGTATGAACCCATTAACCTCCCCCTCACTCTAGGTTCATACCACTGGGTATAAACCCTTTTACCTTCCCTCACTCTAGGTTCATACCACTGGGTATGAACCCTTTTACCTCCCCTCGCTTTAGGTTCATACCCAGTGGTATGAACCCTTTTGCCACCCCTAAATATACCGCTATAGGTTTACTATTATTACTACTATCCTTCTGTCAGGATGACTTTGGCATTGAATAACCCTGGAAGATTGATATGCCACTGAACCAAAAACAAGCCTCTTCCCTCGGTACTTCAGCTAACGTGATAGGCCTATCTCTCCATATCGTACACTTTGTTTAGCAGAATTTGAAAACAAATCCGTCGTATTTAGCGGGGAGAGGGTAATTTTTGTTAAACTTAATTTTAAATTACATCCTATAAATTTTCAATGGTATTCATGTCACAAAACAGGGTTGGTTAGTCTGCAACTTGAATGCCATTTTTGCAAAATGATTAATCACCTTTGTATTCTGCCCGGGTACATTATTCTGTTAGAATATACAAACAGTCGGCAAACCAATTGAGCATTGGGTATCAAATTACCAACAGCCACAATACCCGACACAAAAGAACCGACCACAACAATCAACTACTGATACTCTCACTATTTGTGGATCCTTCCTTCGTGTTGCGTGAAGGATCTTATCTAAGTCAACTAGTGCTTATATCAATAACAACACTGTTATATTTAGCGTATGGAAGCAAGGAAAAGACAACACAGGTTGAAAAATTTGAACAATTATATTAAGAAAAGGAAAAATAAGGTGATAAACCGAAGAATCAGCTGTACAAATTTGTAGCGTACAATATCAAGTGAAAGAGTGAACGTAGCGTGTGTGTGTGTGAAGCCAGAGTTCATGGACGGTCACGAATGTTATAAGTTAAGAAACTCACTTGGTGGGTATGGTGGTATAAGGGTGGTAAGGGTATCAGATGATCTCGGTGGTAGTAGCAGTCGTGGACGGGGTGGCGTTGTAGCTAAGTCAGCAGTTGTTCGCAGCAGGTGGTGTGTCAAAAATCAGTCAGAGTTCAGATGAGTTCTTATGGCCGTAGCGTGTTCTTCCCTCGATAGATCAGTCTTACGCCTTTGAAGATTTTCGCTGCTTAAGTAGTTACCCTTTGGATCAAGTCAGTTCTGGGAATTTTTTTAGGGGGAAGATTTATATTTAGCTGAAAAAGGGTATTTTGTTAATGTGAATTAATTTCTTGCATTCTCGCCCGGAAGCTCTGCGCGGAGCCTCTTGCTCAAAGATACATTTTATTCATTGTCTCGGCAGCAGCCGCCAGGCTATCATCCGGTCGAATGTTACCCTTCTCCAGCCACGAGTATGTTTTTTTAATGAAATCGTAAATTGGGAGAGATCTGAATCCTGCTATATAACAACCCCAGGCTCAGTTGTAACTAACGGTGGCAACAATTCTTCAGAGTATCTTTTTTTTTCCTTTTTACCACCAATAAAATTTTACCTTTTAGTTTCACAGTTCAATTGAGAAGTTTTAGGCTTTTTCGGATGAAAATTGCTTAACTATATATTGCTTGAATTCTCATGTTTGCTATATATGTATGTAAACGTGACCCAAAGTAAAACG
Source organism: Sepioteuthis lessoniana (assembly GCA_963585895.1). NCBI lineage: Eukaryota > Metazoa > Mollusca > Cephalopoda > Myopsida > Loliginidae > Sepioteuthis > Sepioteuthis lessoniana. Next base: position 30,355 of record CAUZXS010004762.1, on the reverse strand, counting down.
ATACGTCATGGCGAGATTTTTATTAGAGTAATGCATTTAGAATGCTCTAAGTTAGAGAATAAAGCAATTTCCAGTCTCGTTTGTAACTGAATGATCGTTTTGTGGGTTTGTATTCGCACTGAATATCATTAATTTTAATCATTCAATTTTTCTATATAACGGATATAACTATATAATTCTAAATTGAAGCATTGATAGCATCATGGTCCAATGTTGCGACGGGAATCCAACGCACTCAGAGGTCGTTTAATAATTACTATTTGATTTTCTAAAAAGTTCGTTCTAATTCCGTCGAGGCTGTAAGTGTCAAATTCAGCTACATTTCTCTAGTTGGTTTCGGAGATTCTTACATCCAAAATATCTTTCATTTTGCAATATCCTTAACATGTACACAAAATTATATTGACTCATGTAATTAAATATAATGTCAGTATAAATCACACCCAAATTATAACTGATTGATTTAATACCTTTTTGATTGTTTCCTGGACCATTTTATCAACTTGCTACGTTATTCCAGAAGATTATCTTTTTACTCTATTCTGCAAGTTCTCATCACTGTGTGCATTTGAAAAATTGTGAAAGAACGATGGTAGAGAGTAATAACTTCGTTAAACAATTTTACTACGTAAAGAAGGAAGTAAAATCTTTAAAAAAATGTTTAAAATATATTTAGTTCAAGTTGTGGGTGTTTTATCTAATATTTCATTTTGATTAGATTATGTATACTCAACCCTCTGCGCCATGGGCAGGATGTGACACAAGGTCAATATTTTAGTGGAATTTAGGAGGTTTGAATTCAGAGTTGTACATCTGCTAGACTGGTTGTCAAACCAAGACTAAAGTGTCCAGTCTGCCCTATTATTTACTCATAGCTGGAAGAAGATTGATGCCGTGTTTATCTCTGCTTACCATAAGACAGAATTTGACATGTCTTTTTATAGTGTGGGGTTTTAGGGAAGGGAGAGGTCTGGACTTATGCTGGTCATCGGCTCACTTAGTGCAATGTGAGCCAGATGAGCCGGCTGGACTTTAACTTTCAAGAAGTAATGTGAGTCCGGCACGAGTGACTCTTCATAGTTTAAATTTGACCAGAGTAGTCTAGTCCTATGCTTTGTTTATCGACACCCCATCCGGCACGAATGCCAGATGGCTCAACTAAAAAAAAACAGCTAAGTATGATGTATTTATTTGTCTCTGCCTCCCACCAGACAGGATTTGACAGAAGTTCTTTTTTATAGTGGGGTTTTAGGGAAGTGTTGGTTGGTTGGTTGGTTGGTTGGTTTTACGGCCTATCAACCCTTTTCGGGTCATTTAACGCCGAATCACGTCAGTTTAGTAAAAGTTTGTATGATTCATGATCTCTATATCTTCAAATATTTATTCAAGGTGTACATTTCCGTGCGGTTCATTTTATTCTGTAACTTTCAGATATTGATTTGTTTTTATATACTTTGGTATTGTTTGTATTCTTATTGGTCAGGTCTTTAAGTTTTTCCATATACTCTCACTGCTTTTAGGAAGGAAATTATAATATCCACTTTATTTTTTTTTTTTAATTGTTATTTCATACAACTTGTGTTGTAAAATATTTCTCTTGTAGGGGCCAGATCAATACATTTAATAAGAACATGTTTTATTGTGTACGCAGTCTGGCATGCCTGGTTCATTGGTTGCTGTTCGTCTTTAAGCAAGAAGGAATGTGTGATTCTTGTGTGACCTATGCGCAGTAAGGATAATACTATTTCTTCCTTTCAACTTTTTCTAAAGCTTTGCTTCCATTCTCCTAATATTGGTTTGATTTCTACGAGTTTGTTATATTTATTTTTGCTCTTACGAAGTTGTCTTTGTTGTATATATTTGTTTATTTTGATTTTTAAGTAGGTATATGAAATCTTAGATTTTTTCAGGAACTATGTTTAAGGCAGATTTAGCCGCTTTATCGACTTGCTCATTTCCACGAATTCCTATGTGACATGGAATCCAACATAGCAATATTTCGTCATTATCTGACATTTCTTCTAATTTATATAAGAGTTTTATTATTAGTGGGTTGTCAAATATCTTGCTTTGTAATGATGCTAACACCGACAACGAGTTAGAAAAAATAAAAAATCTATGATTTTTTTTTATCAGATCGAGCGCCATATCTACTGCATCGCGCTACTGCATTGAATATTGAGGTATCCTTTGGGAGACGTTTTATAGTCATTTTTTATTGTATGTTGCGGCACATCCTGTAATTTTCTTCTGCTTAGATCCATCCGTAAAGATGTGTGAATGTCTAGGATATTTGTCTTTAATTTTCTCTAGTTCTGCTTGGAAAATTAGAGGATGAGTTTTAGTTTTATGAAATTTGCTCAGAGTTAAAATTACTTTTGGATTCCTTACGGTTCAAGGTGGGATTTTTAGTATGATCGTATTATGTATTTTTGTTAAATTTATTCTTGCTTCTTCTTTTATTGTTTCCATCTGAAGGCCAAATGGTTTTATAACCTTTTCACTCACTATATTTTGGATGGAATGCACCATCATATGCAAGATTTTTAACATTATACTGGAAAGCTAATTTATTGTTTCTGATGTTTGCTGGTGCTTCGATAGCTTCCAGATACAGACTCTCAAATGGAAATTTTTTGAAGGCTCCAAGTACTAATCTAAGGCAACTATGGTAGATAGAGTTAAGTATTTTTAAATAGGTCTTTCTTACAGATTGGTATATAAAATTACCATAATCTAATTTCGATCTAATCAGTGACCTAAACAATTTCAGTAGAGTGTTTCGATCTGCTCCCCAATCCGTGTGGGCTATAACACTTAAGAGTTGAGATGTTCCACTGCATTTAGCTTTCAAGTATTTCAAGTAGGGAATAAAAGTTAATTTTTTTTATCAAATATTAATCCTTGAAATTTGTTCTCATCTACAACTGGAATGTCTGTCTTTTCAAGTTTCAGGCAAAAATCATTGTGTAGTTTTCTCTTATGACAGAAATGGAAACATTTAGTTTTAGTTTTAGAAAATCTAAACTCATTCTCTGTGGCTCATTTGTTAATTTTATCTAAGCATTGTTGAAGTTTGCACTCAGTGGTGTGTATATATTTCGATTTGTAACATTAAGAGGTCGTCAACGTATAAAAATCTGTCCACTCCGGGAGATAAGCATTTGGTTATGTGGTTTATTTTTATGCTAAACAGAGTCATGGACAATGCACTGCCTAGAAAGACTCCCTCTTCCTGGTTTTTCTTTCATATCAGTGAGAGTAGATCCAATCAGATTTTAAATTGCCTGTCTGATCGGAATCTATTGATAAAATGTGGAAATCTACCTTTTAGACCGAAATCGCGCTGGTCTCTCATTATTCCATATTTCCACGCAGTCTCGAGATCGAAAAAATAGCCATGACATATTTGTTCCTAATAAATGTCTCCCTAATGGTTGTTTTCATGCAGACCAAGTGGTCTGTTGTACTTCTTTTATTACGGAATCCACATTGTAGATTGAAAATAAGGCCATTGGGTTCCAGATACCAAACCAATCTATCGTTTACGATCCTCTCCATTATTTTGCACAAACAATTGGTCAATGGAATTGGTCTATGATTTTGTGAATCTGAATTGTCTTTTCTTGGTTTTGGAATTGGTATTACTGTAGTTTGTCTCCATATATCCAGAAACTTTCCTTCTTTATATATTTTTAAAAGCAGTTTTAATGATTCTTTAGGTAGTTGTCTCAGGAATTCGTAATGGACCTCTTCCAGTATTATGAGATCTTTTTATAGAGTCTTTTAATTCTCTGAATGAAAAGAAGCTATTGTATTTCTCCAGACTTTTTGATTTAAAGTTTAATTTGTACTTTTCCGCGTTTTGTTTGACTGTTATAAATTTTGGTTTGCCGTTTTGACTAGATGAATTTCGGGAAAATGTTTTGGCTTGCAAATCTGCTATATTCTTTTTGTCAGTTATTGTACAGTTATTTTGGAGAGGTGTTTTATTGGTGTTGCCTGATGTTTACCCGAATTTTTCCCGATTCATTTCCCAAACTACTTTTGGTTTAGAGAAGGAATTCAGTTTGCTATCATATCTTTGCCAGCATTCTTTTTTTTTTGCTGCCTTTATCTTCATTGCAGGCCTTGGCTCTATTTAGCTTATACTCTATATCAAATTGGAGATAGCTGTTTTTAAAACGTCTTTTGAGGCGCCCCTCGTAATCTGATAGCTTTTTGACATTTATTGTCGAATACGGGTCTGTTATGCTTGTTTGGTATTGAGTTTCTAGGAACGCATCCTTTTGCTATTTTAGTCAACGTTTCTGTGAAGTGCTCTACTATATTTCGGTTAGTCTCTATATGGATCTGCTTATTTTTACCTTTTTAGATATTTTTTAAATATTTCCCAGTTGGCCTTGTCTAACTTTCAGTGGGGTATTTTCTTTTCTAGGTTCAGTGCTTTTGATAAGGATTGGAAAATGATCACTATCTTCCAAGTCCATATAAACCGTAGAGTCGCATATAGTTAAATCAATGGCCGAGTGATTTCCGCTTGATGGTTTGACATATGTAAGTGCACAATTGTTAAGTAGTCACATATCATTTTCATTAATGATCATTTCTAGAATTTTGCCCTTTTTGTTTGTATCTTTGCACCCCCATTGGGCATTGTGACAATTAAAGTCCCCTAATAATATGAAAAGTTTGGGCAACTAACTTCTTTACTTCCTTTTCATCTATGTCATCACTTGGTCGAATATATATTGAACATATTTGTTGTTTGAATTTATAAGACACAGCAGAACACATAATGTAACGGTTATAGGCGTTGGTTCCCTAAGTTTCTAAGGAGACAATCATCTGGAGGTTGCAGGTGCAATCCTGACTGCAGGCGAGTAACACTACAGAAATACTTGACACTTGTACCCGATTATGGTTAACGGAATCAGAACAGGCGTTCCTCGTGGATTCAATAAAGGACGTAGTTCGAAGTTCTGTATAGGTTCCCGAGTTCGACAAACAACTGAAGAAGGCTGGAGGACATATCAGCCGAAACATTGTGGAAATAACAATAAAGATGATGACAATAGCCCGAAAATTAATGATAAAAATATTGAACATATGTTCACTGTTTTATGCAGTGTGACTTTGATGGCAACTGCTTGTATATTTGTCTTTATATTTACTTTGCTGTGTGGTATGACATTTCTGATCAGAACCGATGCTCCTTCAGAAGCCCTGGATCCGGAGTCATAGATTTAATTAAACAGCTGATAATTCTTGATATCAATGTTATCACCTTGATATCAATGTTATCAACTTGCTTAAGGAAGGTTTCCTGGAGCCAGATAACTGCAGGACATTCTTGCGTTATTGATAGAAGCAATTCGTTGATATTTGCTTTCAATCAACGACAATTGTACTGGATTAATTTTGATCAATGGTTTGAATTTATGTTTTGTCTCTGATCGGTTTTTGTTTGGTTGGTTTATTGGTTTTGGAATTTTTGGTCTGCAATGTCCATTACTTCTAGACTCTTGAATCCGTGTCAAGTTTAATTTTATTTTTGTTTTTGATCGTTCAGTTTGTCTAAGTGAAGATTTTTCCCCGGATATTTGTTCGATTGCATTTGAGTCAGGACTATTTTCTTTGGATGTTCAGTGCAGTCGATAGGTAGCTTTTCGTTATTTCGTTCTGTGTTTTTCTTTCTTGAGATGTATCTTGAGTGGAGTTACCCGGTTGAGTGGGCGATATACTGATGCCCTTTCCCACTTCATCTTTTGTTTTCACCTTTGATTCCTCGGGTTCTGCTCTTAAATTTTTGATAAAGTTTGGCCAGTCGTCTGATCCAAGATGTAGCAGTTTTCGGTCAATATTTTGGTATTTGCTTGTCGGTTCTATAATGGTTACCGAGGATACGCTTGGGAATATGTTTTATCTCTGTTTATAGCGTCGACTATCTTCCGTGACCCTAGGAAATATATGTTTCTGGTGTATTTTACAGACAGGATCTCTTCTCTTTTCCATTTTCCCATACACCGGGTGGTCTCCACCCCAGTTTGCACATCTGTGAGTTTTCTCGCATTCCTCTGTAGAGTTGTCGGGGTTCTTTTCTCCATATTTTCCACAAACACTCCTTCCGTTACATTTATCTTTGTGATACCCGAACTTCTGGCATTTATAGCACCGAAGGGGATTGGGAATAAATTTTTCCACACTTTCCATTGCGCAGCTAATTTTTATCTTTTGTGGGATTGTTGGCAAATCAAAAGTCATTGGTGTTTGGATAATTTTATTATCCCTCTTTATTGTGACTCTTTTCACTTCTATCACTCCTTGTGGTTTCAATTCTTTCTTTATTTCCTCTAGAGGATAAAAGAGAGCTCTTAACTTCTCACCGCCCCCTTAGATGTATTAAGGTTTTGGTGAGGGTAGGCAATTTTTTTTTGTATGAAAAATATTCATTTTCAGCAGGGAATCCGCTCGTTTCTTTCTTTCCACTTCCACTTAGAGGTTTCCATTTGTCCAGTTTTTAACCGTTTTAGGTTTTAAATTTGGTGATATTTTTCTATAATGAATGGAGACGAATTTTCTAGTGGGGGAGTCATCCTGAACTTCCAAGACAATGAATCTTGGAAAATTTCTGATGTCTTCATCTTCACTTTCTGAGCTTGTATTGCTAAGGTTTCGTATTGTTTTTTTATTTATAAGAGGGCGCCATAAGGGGTATTTTATTTTTCATTGGTCCTATGCTCTACCACCCACCACGGAATCAATCTTATGTTGGGAATAAACCGAGGGGGAAACGCATTCGCCTTGGTTGAGACGAGTATACAATACCATTATACTCATGTTGAGAACAAGATTCTGAGCCTCTGCCAGATTCCGGTTTTTATCAATCTACAATCTAACAGCGGTCAAAAGACTTTTCCTTTCAGCACAAATGATCGCCTTCTAGAATGTACGAGGATCATTAAATAATTTTCCAGACCTTTTTCGTATGGGCACTTTTATTGATAGTACACACATGAAACTCTGGTCCCATTCGAAGTAATCTCCTCAGACTGCAATGCACTTGTACCGTTCCAACAACTTCTGGAAGGCCACATGGAAGTCCTCTTGCGTGAGCGTATCAATGACCTTCGTCACAGCCTCTTTCATCTCCTCAATTGTCTCATGACGACAGCCTCTGAGCTTAGGAAATAACCAAAAGTCATAGGGAGCAAGGTCTGGACTATAGAGAGGGTGAGGAACTGTCTTGATGCCCATCTTTCTCAAATAGTCTGTGACAAGGATGGAATTGTGGACTGATGTATTGTCCTGGTGGAAATGTCACTGACCCGATTTGAAGAGTGCTGGCCTCTTCCGACAGAATCTTTTGCTGAACTCCCTTAAAACCTCAACATAGTAACCCTAAGCCTAAGCCTAACCCTTTGGCTAATTAACTCTGGTGTATTGACTTCCTTACTCTTCCCACACCTCTCATCATCTCTCACAGACTCCCCGCCTTCCTTGAATCTCTTATGCCACTCAAAAACTGATGCTCGATTCATGCAAGATGGTCGAAAAGCAGTCTGAAGCATTCCATACGTTTCTGTGGCTTTTTTTCCAAGTTTAAAACAGAATTTTATTGCCTATCGTTCTTCTAAAGTGTCCGAACGTCCAGATTGCATTTTTGAAATTCACCAGCTGTGACAATCAGTCTTTAGTAGGGTGTATTCCAATTGCTGTTGTAGCTGCTCATTTGAACCTGAAATCATAAAAATTGGTCAATCATCTCATAAGATGTATAGCAATCATCATCATCATGTCGTGCCGCCAGCACGGATATCCCTGACCCTTTCTCGCTACTTCTGGCTATCGGTCATCGCCGCTGGCATGTCTTCAGGGCTACATTCCGTATCCTCACATCGCTGTTGTATGTATGTTCGAGCTGGTCGTCCTGCTTTTGCTCGGCCATATGTTGGGGTCCATAAGAGTACATCACTTATGAGCTCGTCCCTGCTTCTCCAGCAGTGTCCTGCGTGTCTGGTTCGTCTAACTTGGATAGTTTTCGTGATGGGAGGTAGGTGGCCGTATAGTTGGTGCTTTGTGGGGTGTTGCTGCCCAGGACTTGTTCAATATTGCTCGCAGCATTCTTGTGTAATTGCCGTCTAGCTTCTTCTCCAGCCGTTTTGTTAGCATCCAAGTAGTGCATCCATATAGCAGTATCGACACGACCGCTTCTTGGAAGAAACTGCGTTTCATTTTATCGGTCAGGTCTGATTTCCATATGATCGATAGCTTATCGATAGCTGTCCATGTCTTTGTTAGCCGCAGGTCGATGTCTTTTTCGGTTGATGAGACACTGCTTCCTAGGTAGGTGAACTTGTCTAGCAATTTCAGAGAGCTTCCGTCTAGTGTGGAAATGTCACCTGCTTGATTAAAGCACATGTATTCAGTTTTGTGTGCATTGACATGGAGGCCAATGCCTGCGGCGGCTTGTTCCAAACTATGCAGTAGTGTTTCGGCTTGGTTGGGTGTATTCTCCAGTATCGCTATGTCATCGGCGTAGTCGGCGTTAATAATTGTTTTTGCGGGGCACATTCTGCTTCTTTTCTTTAAATGCCTGTACAAAAAAAAGTCTGGAATCTTATTGAGAGCACCACGTATAAGATAAAAGGTTGGGAATTGTTCTGCAAGAGCAGGTTGGATAATAAGTTCGGGAGAAAATGAACATACGTGTGCTAGGGCATGGCGGGACCATCCGATTGATCGGATAGGGCCTGTCCGATCACTCGTCTAACTCAGTAAGGGCCGAATTTGTGTGTTGCAAGTAACTTGACCACTCTGTTGCCTGGCCAAATACTGCTCAACCACCAGGATTCCGTCCTTAAGCATCCCGGGTCGCCACCTACAGCCAACAGGTGGGTGTCGGCGTATTCTACAGCTGATTGGGTGGTTTGCTTACAGAGGATAGGTTGGTATTTAGTGATATATAGCGCTTCTAGAACTGACAATTGTAATTCACTATGAGAGACTTCAAGAATAGTGAACATGTTTGGGTTATAGGCGTTGGCGCAGGGTGTGTTGGCCAGTAAGTGTCAAGTAAGTGTCTAGTAATAGAAAGTGGGTCGTTCTGATTATACAAATCATTTGAGCGGATTAAACCATTTGATCCGATAGCAGAGGGGTCATGTTCTGTAATTCTATTCTCCAATCTTTGGGTAGAGCGGCCGATATAGCAAACGTCACATTTGCAATGAAATTCATAGATTGAGAAACTTTTATGATGAAAGAACACTCTATCTTTGATATTATGCGGGAAAAGCGCGTTGGATTTAGGAACAAATCATAGTGTAGAAGAAAGAATAACAAATTATTATTAAGTGCGGGAATGGCTTTGGCCGTTAGAGTTTGAAATTATACATTTCATCCAATGAGAATGACCGATGCTATTCTAAACGGGCACATCTCCCCGGGCACCATAAAAGGCAGAGCAAACCATGCTCGCCCTCTCTTTTTACCTCCCGTCCTTGCTGGCAGCAAGGTGGTAGCTCTCTTTACCACTGCTCCTAGCTGGCAGCAAGGTAGGACCAGCCGACACTAGAGATAACATTTCTCTCTCTAATCCGGGACAATTGCAACAGCAGACAGAGACTTTTCATCTCGAGAGAGCACACTTCAACATCTGTCCCTCTGCTTCCTTTGGGAGACCATTTCCTGGTCAATTATTTCTCCCTTCTTAACCAAATGAACCCTGAAGCATCTAGCAAAATACTAAATTCCCGCACAGCCATTTACAACTGTCCACTATCTGCTTCAACTCACAGCACATGGAAAAACTTCCTCTCTAGCTGTCATTAAACTACAAAATTGAAAACCATTAATATCAACGCCTTCATTATTTATTTTCTTTCCTTTAATATAAATAGATGCAGCAGAACTCTACAACATCAACTGCCATTTATGTTTAAATGGTACTAACATTCTGCCCTCATGTTATAGTAGGTTAACAGCATTGAAACAACGGCTGGTGGATCTTTTGATTTATTCTATCAATTGGACGGAGGCGTTGCCTATCCACGGGAATTTAAGATATACAGGGCATTTTTCAGGGCCAATTTTTTGGTGTTAGTAGAGAACAACATACATTTATATCTTACGGTACTGGTAATTTTGTTGTCAAGATATCCATTTTTTAAAAGGGTAGTTTTTATAACGTTGAGTTCGTCAGTAAGTTTTGACTTAGAACAGATAATTAATGCACGGTGAACTAGAGTTTTAATCAAGTTGATTTTTACGCCTTAAGGGACAAAATGAACCCGAGTGTGTATATTAACCAGTAAATGTACGTTTACCTTAAATAGAAGTTAGAGAACCAAAATTAGTGCGTTTAACTAGGACACCAAGAAAACAAAGGCAGTTGTTGTTTTCAAATTCATATTTAAATTTCAACGCAGGGTGTAATTGGTTGATTGAATGAAAAAAAATCGTCTGGTCTCTGATGTAGAGGAGAATATATAGAATACACATTTTTTAGCATTAAAATAAGCCACAAAAACATACACAAGGGCATTCTAGAAATTTTGGATCAAAACCGCATTAACATTTAAGTTACATTTTTATATTTTTCAACCAATCAGCTAAAAACATAGAATAAGAACATTCTAGAAAAACAGGATCGGAAACTAATTAACAGAAAAATATTTAGGCTCTAAAATAAATAAGTAAAAATACGAATCTGATTGGTCAATAAATGTCTACGCGCTTAAATTTTAGGACTGCAATAAAATTATTTTTTGATCCACTACTAAAGTATAAGTAACAACGAATTTAATCAACTCAGTCAGTAGCAAGTTGTCAGTCAGCTGTCGGTCAGTCAAATTCCTTTCTTCCACGGCCAAAAGGTCATGACCAAAGCCGCAGATGGTCGCCATTAAGATTCAAAAGAAAAACTGACGAACGAACTTTCATCAATGCGACACACTGTCGCCACAATCTTAAGACAAACACAGTGTGGACTTATTGTAAGTAAAGACAATTATTTCATCCAACTTACTTCAACCAACCATGGAACTATTTATTCAACTGACTCTGTTAAAATTTAAACACACACACACACACACACGTGTGAACAATCTTATTTTTATCTAACTGGCCAAACTGTATTTTCCACAAAGGCCACTCGCACATTATGTTTTTCATTTGTTTTCCCTCCTGTTTTATGAATATTAAATTGTGTTTTTTAATGTTCGTTGTGTCATATTCCATTTTTTTTACGTGATTATAAAGATTTGTGTTGTATTTGTGGTGGAAATAAAACTGAGAGCAATACCCGTAAAATACAGACGAAAACTCACTCACATGCACCCCCTACAAATTGGAAAGAACATATCCACTTAAATATCCAATTACATGGTTCCTTCACAAATATAAAAAATGTGTTGTTTAACATTCCATGCATAATAAAATGGTTTGTTAGTAGTTTTAAAGGGTTTTTCTTCCTGAAGACTAGACTGGTTGTCTTATCATGTCTGCTCTACATAACTGAGGGTATAATCGCAAAGTGAAACGCAAACATTCTTACCCAGGATTTGAACTTGCATCGCTGATTCCATTTCCTACGATGATAACCACTACGCTAAACGCACCTCCACGGGAGTTGCTTTCAGACATTGTAATATTACGGACGGGCGCCGTCATTGAATTGCGGCGGTCTCAAGGTTGGAGAACGTTCGAGCACATCAGCTGTCATCAGTCATTGGGTACATAGGTCTGACGATCAAAAATGTCACGAACCTCGCTCGTGCAGTCAGAATGACCTGTAGAGTTCAAGCGTGATTTCACGTGTTGTGCTACTGTTCCACTGGTGATCATCAAACCTTCGGGAACCTTCGAATTGATCCATCAAATCGCTACATAAGAAAATCAAGTAGCGAGATTTTGGCAGTTCAAGACAGGTTTTCCAACAGGTTTCAACAGAGGTGCACGCCGCCCGATCCATGTCATAACCCAGCCTGTCATAGCAACCCGACTGATATGATAAGTATCAACAGGCCGACGATAACAACGCCGCCGCCATCGCCAAGAAGAAGAAGGTGAACCTTTCCTACATACGCTAGCTGAAGTGCGCGGTGGGAAAGAGTGATACAGAAAGAAGACGTTTGATAGCGACAAAAAAAAAAAAGAGAAGGCGAGGAAGAACGCCATTGAACGAACTTTTTAACAACAGTCCGCTGAAATCCCCAAGAATAAAAGCGACTACTATTTTCTTCCTTGAGATTCAAGTTTTGAGTATTTCTTTTCTATGAATTCATTTTTAGACACAACGTTTTAATTTTTTTGGTCCTATGCAACAACATGATATAAGATTAGGAGTTTTTATATTCATGCCTTTTCAACTGTTGTGACATGAAATAATATTAGTGTTTATAGAAATTGTTTTTTCTGCTCTTGCTGATGTCATTTCATAAGAACAACCAGCAATGTTATAATTAATAAAGTCCACAATGTTTCCGAATTGTCCAGATAGATTTAAATTGTTTTTATTGTTTAGAGGTTATGCAACACACTGCTTGATTTATTGTGAAAATCATTGTTAATGTTACAGCTTTTATGAGTAAAAATATGCTGATTGTTGCAAAAGAAAAAACATTGAAATTCATTTGATTCGTAAGGAACTTGGATTCTATTCATTATTTTGTTGTTAAAATATTCACAAGCAGAAACAGTGGAAAGTGAATGAGACTAAAGACCGGGCATTTTTAATGAACAGTAATGATTTTTGGAAAGAATTAAGATTAATTCGAAAGAAATCGTTCACTCTAATCACAGTAAATTATAACTGAAAAAACAAAAAACGCTGTATTTTTAAAATGTAATCAGATAATTGAATTATATAGATTTGTTTGTTTGTTTGGGTTTTATGGCATATCAACCTTTGTAGGTTATTTAATGCCAAATCCAATACAAACAATTCAATTTAGAATAAGTACACAGTTTAATTGCCAAAAACATTTCTATTTCAAGCTATTCAGTTGATTCAAAAAATTCTATTACAAACAGTTGAGTTTAGTATAAGTACAGTTTTTGTTTACACACAGTTAAATGTCAAAACAGTTATATTTCGAACAATTCAGTTTAGCGTAAGTACAGTTTCAAAGTTAAATATAGGTCTATTTCAAACAACCCAGTTTAGCATACAAAACAGTCTTATTTCAAACAATCAAGATTAGCATAAGTTTGTAGTTTAAATGTCAAAACAGTTCTATTTCAAGCTATTCAGTTTAGCATAAGTATGCAGTTTAGTTCTATTTGACCCATAGAGAGGACCCGAGCCAAAGTGGACCTGGAAGTGATGGTGATGAAGGGGTATTCTGCATTCCCCAAAGCTCCACTATTACTGGAACCTCACTATCAGATCCCAGGCAAAAGTTCTGAGAGGTCACATTTTGATCCAAAGCAAAAATAATCCAGCCATTTTTTACGAGTACTTCACTAGTTTTTAATTAAGTCGAATTTCTTCTTTATTTTCAAACCATTCACAACTAACTTAGCATTTAAAGCGCTAAATATCAATTCTCTCTGTAATTTTCTCTATAATTTTTACCCAATCGGCTAGGGCTGTGGAATACACTGACTGCTTTTCTGTAGAGGATTAAGACCCCCCCCCCAACGAGTGTCCTGTTTATGACAATAAACAAACTCATGGTGAGGCTCCAATAATGCTGGAGCTTTGGGGAATGCAGAATACCCCTTTTATAGCCATCGCTCACAGATCCACTCTGGTCTGAAATGATAGCACCTGATAGAGTCCTATCTATGGGTTAAATAGAAATAAACTATGTGTAAAAATGACGGCAATTTAATTGAATTGTTCGTGATACATAGCGATAATTCGAACTCTTAATCTTTGTTGACTTATGTTTACCAATCATATATATCAAATATATAAGTATAAACCGGATTTGGCTGTAAATAACCGACAATGGTTGATATGCCATAAAACCAAAACCAAACCAAAATTTTTGAGCTACCTAATAATTCCAAGGTCTTATCATTGGTCTTTTCATTGGTATTGACTATGTTTGATATAATCTGGCACAAGATCGCAAGCCAGGAGCATCTAATGGGGAAAAGGACCTTAATTGAACCATTATTTCTCGACAAGGCTCCTTAAGGAAGGTGTGTGTGTGTGTGTGTGTGTGTGTGTGTGTGTGTGTGTGTGTGTGTGTTGACGTTTTATCCTACGGAGGATAAACATTGCTCACAATCAATATCAATGCTGGCAGATCAATGTATGTGGGATCGATTCTAAATTTCATTCATTGGACTCGCTATCTAACAAATTCAAACCATGTATGCCGGGAATGTAGAAAAACCTTGTAATAGAAAACACACAAAACAAATATCACTGCTCCGTTTTTCGAAGGACAGGGAGAATCTACAAAATCGCAATACAAACAATAGTAGGCTTAGTCGATAAGCGCTCAAACAATGTTTACAGAAGATTGCGAGACAACACATCTATATTACCTGAAGTTTATTGATTTGGCTCGGTTGAAAATATTTGTTTATCGGAGCTTTTGTTAAAATCTATGATTGTATATTTTCTTTTTTAAAAAATTGTTTAGAGTTGATAACAAAATTTAATAAATTTATTTAAAAGTCATCCCACTTGACTTTATCTAAAATGATGAATAAGGTTGCTTTTAGTCTTAATTCTCAGATACCAGTAAATTCCTCAATGAAGTTTTATATGCAAAGTGTTTTGCGTACTTGTGATGTACAATTTAAGGAACCTTAGAAAAATATTGTATAACAGTTTTACACGATTCGTTTCTAATTTTTAGTACACAACTTATGTACGTCGATTTTCTTTAGTACACAATAAGCTGGACGCTAGAACCTGTTGGGGGTGTTTTTGGAGTGATACAAGAAATAATTATATGTGAGGATTAAAAAGAAACGAGAAAAATAAATAAATGCAAAAAGTAACAGTCTCTTGGGAGGCCTCAGACAGGCCTGAAAAAAGGGACTTCCTTGCGCTAAAGAGAAATTCTTCCTCAGTAAGCATTTACCACTTCGAATGGACGGATTTTTTTTCTCTCGGCTGCTAGTGGGAGCGCACGTGCTCGTTGAGTCTGTGGTGTTTAAACGTTTTTTTTTTTTTTGCGTCGGGGTTACCAATGTGGAGTTTGAAAGGTATTTTATGAAGGTCAGTGGCTAAGGGCAAGGCTGTGTTGCCGTAAGATGTCTGACTCCATATTTTGGTTATTTAGTTTTACCCCACGTTGACGTGGCTGGCGCAATGCCTTGCCAAAAGAAGGTCCATAAGAAATATACAAAAAGGAAAAGATAAGAACAGATAAAAGACGAAAACATTTCTTTCATACTTTCCTTTATTTACCTGGTGAATGGACTAACCAACGCTATGTCCCAAGACACAGCGTGGTGCCCAAACACCAGATAGTAAAATCGGTGTTGTCGGTTCGACGTCACTACCCGAAAAGAGGTCGGTTCACAGAAAACCTGAGTGTTTATCTCTCTTCACCGGCTCCAAATTCGCCACTCCAAAATCCTTCTAATTTTGGCGCGACCGCTTCTCATTGGCTACTTTACATTTTATTATTTTTCTTTTTTCTGATTTTAAACCGGATGGATGCGTGGAGCCTTATGCGTGGCGACGCGTTTATACATTTTGTATCAGGCAGCCGACGAGTCAATATCCGGTTGGGAGTTTTTTGTTAATTCCTAAATCGCCACAAGTCCCAGGATTTAGCGGCACGCTGCGTCTCCTACTAGACGAAGCCTCTGCTAAACATACCCACAGAACACACGACGAACCTTAATCTTGTAATTGCCGAAAATGATTCTATAATTTACTTCAACGCCTTGTCTGGGAAATGCAACTATTTCTACCAACTCAAGAAAACATTCATTACCGCAGAATAGTCGTAAACACCAAAATAAAGTCTAAAGATATCCTTGTTTGTTTTTTTTTTTTTTACCATCGGTCCTTAATTTCTTTTACATCTTTGGCAGACAAAAGAAGATAACAAATGAATGGGGTACGAAGAAGAAAAGGCGTCAGATACGAATATCTGAATTTTTCTAATAACAAACCAACAATTCACCACAACCAAGATAAATCCTTTTTATGTCCCATATATACTTTACAGAATTTGAATGTGTGTGGGAGCTTGGTCGAGTGTCATACGACAGTTCAGATGCTTCTTCTCGATTTATTTTTGTCTCTAATCTTTGAACAGTTACAATTTTATCCCTAACTTTGCATGAGAACACTAAACACTAAATAAATAATTTAGAGATAAAATTTTAAACAAGCAAACGCTCATTTGTTTGCCAACGATTAAATGGTTTCAAGTATTGCTATCTAACACAAACAATTCAATTCAAAATCAGCCATTTGTTTGCAAACGGTTAAAGGGTCATTGTTAGTAAGTTTGTTTTTATGTCATATCAAATATTGTAGATTCTTAGATGCCAAATCCAGTTTGGACTTTTATATTAAATACATATGATTTGTAAACATTTTGCTAAAAACATTTTTAAACAAGCTCATTTTTCTTCAGTTAAAATGATTGCAAGTATTTCTATTACTACAAATCATTCTATTTACTTTTAATCATTTGTTTGCACACAAATAGTTTCGAGAATTTCTTTGTAACAGTAACAATTTAACATCAGTCATTTGTTTGTACACATTTAAATAGATATACACGATATGTAAGAGATGAACATTTAACAAGGTGAGTGAGCTTATCAGTTTGCCCACAGTTAAACAGTTTCAAGGATTGTAGTTATTTAATATCTCTTCAAGATTAAGGATAGCAACTCTGTGGTCTGTGTCATTATCCATACTTTCTGTACTATTGGTTCTTTGTTGGAGTTTTGTCGATCCCTGAGCATTGCATTGTTTATTGCTTCTTATAGGTGACATTGTTCTTAATGTTGAGGGGACAGTATTTATGGCATATCAACTCTTATAGGTAAATCAATACCAAATTCTGTTAATAAATATTAATGTATTGAATACATACATGACTTGTTAGGTTATTTGATTTAATGGCATATCAAACCTTGGTGGTTATTTAGTTTGGTTTGGTTTTAAGGCATATCAACCTTTGTAAGTTATTTTATGCCAAATCCATTTGCATACATATAAACAGTTCTATTTCAAACAAGTCAGTTTAGCATATGTACAGTTTTTGTTTATACACAGTTTAATGTCATAACAGTTCTACTTCAAGCAATTCAGTTTAGTATAAGTACACAGTTTTGTTGTATTTGACCCATAGATAGGACCCTATCAGGGGCTACCACTTCAGGCCAGAGTGGACCCGGGAGTGATGGCAATAAAGGGGTACTTCGCATTCCCCAAGGCCTCAGCATTACTGGATACTTGTTTGTTTGTTATCTAATGGCATATAAACCTTCTCGTGTTATTTAATTCCAAATCCATCCTTTTAGAAAGACAGTTGTGATACTTTTTAACCCATATATGGGAGGATAAGTGGGTTCATGCCTTTCCCAAAGGTATTTGTCCGAAAGTGAACGTAATAACATGACTGGAGTTCGAACTCGCGTGCTACGATTCTGCAGTCCAGTGCTTTAACTATTACACCACGGGGACGCCACTGAGCAATACTGGAGCCTCACCACTAGGCTTTTTTAGTGTTATGTCAAGGGTACTCTTTGGGAGAGTCTTGCCTCTCTGCAGAGATGCAGTCGGTGTATTCTACAGCCCCAGCCGAATGGGTCATTGATGGTTATTTAGTGCCGAATCTTATTTATCCCTATTTTTTGAGTGGAATGGTTTGTAGATAACATTTTAAAATAGATTGAGCTTATCTGTTTCCTCACAGTTAAATGGTTTCACATATTGTAGTTATTTATTATATCTTCTAGATTAAGGCTGGCAACTATGCGGTCTGTGTCACTATCCATACTCTCTTTGTGGGTTTTTTCGATCCCTGAGCATTGCACTACTTATTGGTTCTTATTGGTGACTTGGTTATTGATGTTGAGGGGACAGTATCAAATTTCGCTGAGGGCAGTTTGAATTCGCTTCCTGGTCTTTCATTGTTCCTTTTGGCACTCATATGTATCGTTCCATATTGTTCTACGGGAGCCTGTGGGTTTTTTTTCAGTGGTTCCTGCTTTTTGGGAGACAAGTTTTTTATTCTGTATTTGACGGTTTTTGGTGAACAGATTGGAGGGCTGTTTTGTAGGAGGAGATCTTCTATTTTTATTAGAAGTGGTTCGTGTTTGTAGATTTTATGTGTGTTTTCCTTGGACTACTTTATTGGATTTCTCTTCTTTTTGTTGAGTTTGTGCTTTCTGAATTTCGGCTGAGTAGTTTTTTCAAGTGCTCCAGAAACTTTGGCTAATTATTTGGTTTCAATTGGATCAGTTTCTCTTACAGAGCTCTTTATTGTATTGATTAACTGTATCGACCATCTTTGCAACAAAGGCGTAAGTGTTTTCTCCCATGTTGGACTCAACTATATTTCTTGCTTCCAAGGAAAGTTATAGTCCTCTTGTGCTTTACATCTGATATTTCCATTTCTTTTTGTTTTATCCTATTTACCCAACCCCTCCGCTCGGGCAGGATATAACACGAGGTCAATTTTTAAGCGGGGTTTAACAGGTTTGAATTCAGAGTTTTCCTTCTCCTAGACTAGTTGCCTCGCCGAGGCTGAAGAATCCATTCTGTCCTACTATTTACCCATAGCTGGAGGTAGAATAATTGGATTCATACCTTTCCCAAGGGTATTAGTGCTATGTGAAATGCAATCAGTTTCGTCCAGGGCTTGAACTCGTGTCACCGTGTCCATTTCCTACGACGATAACCATTACACCACGGGCACCTCCAATTCTTTTTGTTTTATACACGTCGCCAGATCTAGAGTTACCTGGATGATCCTATCGGCAGTTTACACATCTAATTCCCTTTAAGCAATCATCCTCCACGTAGCCCGGGTCCTTTTCACTGCACTTGGCACATGTCTCATCCTCTGCAAGCCTTCCTGTTGTGTCCATATTTTGGGCATTTGAAGCACCTCCGGGGTTTTGGGACATATTGTAGGTTTTGGTCTCAATTTGTTCTTTGCCCTTGCTAACGGCGATTTTTCTGATGTTTATAACTCCTTGTTTTGTCAGGGCTGCTATAATCGCCTCTGCTGTAGCCAAGACCAACTCCCTGCTTTTGATAACTCCTTTAGAAGTGTTCAGTCTTTCGTGGACATCTGCTCTGCATTTGGTCGTGTGGAAGCTTTTCATCTTGAGGATGTTTTCGGCCTGCCTTCAGCTATTCACCTCGACAAGCAAGTTTCCATTCCGAGTTTTCATTACATTTTGGTGGGTAGCTCTCCTTAGGATAACCTTTTCTATTAAGAAAGGAAAGAATTTAACTAGGCAGACCTCCTCCAAAGATTCAATGACAATGAATCTGGGGAAGTCTGCTCCCTCATTCTCATTCTGTTCAAGTAGATTTCTTTTTTTTTCTTTTTGTTTGAAGACAACATAATTGAAGTTTATTTCTCACTGGTCATGTGCTCCACCACCCACCATGAAGTCCAGCCTGTGTTGGGAATGTACCAAGGGCGAAACACATTTGTCTTGTTCGAGACGGGGATACACAACCAGTATACTCGAGCTGGGTGTACGATTTCGATTCTTTGCCAATTTCAAGTTATCAGAAACCGTTACTCATTACTGTGTAATTTAGCAGTGGTCAAATTCCTATTCTCTCAATGCACTTCACCCTCAGCCACCGCGTTCTATCACCTAAATGATAAGGGATGGTACAGATTGAAATGTACGGTCAGGATAAAACATAACTGGTCGTGTCAATCTCAACTAACTGACTTTTCTCAAATCTCAGCCCATGCTTCCGGTGTGTGACGTCACGCACATCCCTGGTCACATCTCCTATCTGGTATTTCTATTGTGACATCTCTGAATGACACGTCCACTCCGTGCACGCGTGAACACCTGCGCTCATGTTTGCACCTAACTAACCCATGCGCTAAGCGAAAGGTTCTCAGCCTAACTAAACCGAAAGGCAAGATATATAAAACGAAATCCCTCGGCCATTATATTACAGTTCAAGAAATTTTGCTCAGATCAAAAGAAACTCGGTGCTCAGGTAAATTCAGGTCAACCTTAAACTATGGATTCCGAGGCTGTGCTCCAAGCCATTGAGCCAAATCCGGCGCAAAGAATAACACAAGCTCAACATCTCTCAGTCCAGTTTAATTCGTCACCTTGAAAACCTCGGCAAAAGTATCAGGAGCTCACGTTACCAAAATACTGCAAAACTTTTGTCTCATCTTAGTACATATAAGTGACAAATTCCGTTAATACGGTTGATTAGCCACATCATTCCATATTTCTGTCTGATGATTGTGTAATCCAAATGAAACCTTAAGTAACAGACTTTAAGTGTACATAATTTGAATATTTTTTTGCTTCATCACTTAAAACCACAAGATGTACTCCATCTGAGTATTTAGCCAGTCTCTTTATTCCAGAATCATGCTTGGATATTTCTAGCTCGTACGTATACATCGCTCTAGCAACCTGAATAAAATCTGCTCTGTCATAGAAGCAACGAGCAGTATTTATGCACTTTTATTATTTATATTTTGTCTTCTTTTGATATATATATATATATATATATATATATATATATATATATATATATGTGTGTGTGTGTGTGTGTGTGTGTGTGTGTGTGTGTGTGTGTGTGTGTGTGTGTGAACACTAGAAGACCTTTACTTGAAGGTTTATACGGTGGGCACAGTCATCAGACAGAAATAATTGTTCATACCTGATGATTGTGTACACTGCATGAAACTTCGAGTTACGGACTTTTAATGTTTTTAATTATTGTATTTATTAGGTTTTATGCCTGTTCTCCCATAAGAGTTTCAAACAATTTTCTTATGCAAAAAGTTTTCTTACTTGCATTTCTTTTTTCATTATTAAATTCTATTATATATATATATATATATATATATATATATATATATATATATGAAAATGTGACCATTCAACATCATTTGTTTTGTTTTTTGGGTTTTTCAGGAGAGAATCTTCCCAGCTGAGAGTATTTCTCAATTTCTTTAAGATACTTTATACTAAACGTACTTCCACTCTTTGTAAAATTGCAGATGTTCTTTTCTTTTATCAATTACCTAAATCCTTTTCACGAACGATGCTGTCAGCCTCCTCACTATCTTTTTTCAATGTGCGAAACTTATTTGACTTAACTACTGCTCTACAGAGAATCTCATATATCACTGGGACAACTAATTGATAAGCACACAGCTATCCATACACACACTCTCGTGTGTCTGTATGTGTGTGTGTGCGTGTGTGTATGTGTGTATGTCCGTCAATAAATCAATTTAAGCATCATCACTTAAAACCACAGGATGCACTCTATTCCATTTGAGTATTTGGCCGATCTCTTTATTCCAGGATCATACTGGCTGAAAAGAGGACATTTCTAGCTCGTACGTATACGTCGCTCTAGCAACCTGGATAAAATCTGCACTTGTACAGAAGTCTTGTATCTGGATAATGTACGTCAAGTCACGCTCATGCGCGCCATGTACCGACTGTAACAGATAGGTGATGAAACCGAGCAGGCGGTGACTAAGATTTTATGACGTGATAGTCGTATGTGTATTGTACCTAGTAGCAGATGGACGCTGATTTGCTTGGAATAAGAAGATTTGCAGCTGTAGACACGAATTCTTATTAAAGAAAGAACGAAAGAAAGAAAGAATCCTTTCCCGCAATTCAAACCGATTTTGATTGACTTCATCACGATAGAAACGGAAGAACCTTTTCCAGAATTATTCGGATGTATATCAATGTTTTTATCTTAAAATTAATTTGGTTTAATTCTTTTTGTGAAAATTGTTTTATGACAAAATTCGCAATATCTTTAAAACAAAAAGCAACTTATATTACATAGATTTCAAACAATTATATAAAGCGGTTTTTTTCTTTTTTTATGTATGAAAGATTAATTGAAACATTGTAAAAAATAATTAATAAAAAAAAAAAAAAAAAACAGTATAGAATTGGATCTTCTAGTTTCAAATTCTAAGGTTCTAAATTTAATCTCTTTGGTGCTACCCAAGTATTTACCACTTCCGAATTTAAGATAAATACTGTTTGTTCTTTCAGAGCTTTTTACGAATAAAAAAGAATTACCAAAAAGATTTAATATAAACAAAAATCGAAAAAAAAAAAGAACAAGAAAGGGAAAAAAACTACTGAAAAACATTGAAAAATACATATTTGCATTACATACAATCTTCTTTTTAATCGAGCTGTCGAACTTTGGTTTGTATCTCTATATTAAAGTCTGATTCAAAATTCAAACGGAAATATAGAAGAAGCTTATTTAGTTCTTTTAAAAGTAATATATGGTTTTATTCTTGTTGTAACCTTTAGTATTTTCCTGCTTGTCTCAATCAGTTTTATATATTTCTCTTATGTAAATTGTATAAACATCTCAATTTATTTTCATTTGGATATATAACACTTATTGAAAGAAACAAACTAATACTTTCCATGTAATAAAGCAAAACTAGATTTTCCTTTGAAGGACATCAAAGAATATATTTAAAGTTTAACACAAAACAAAAAGTCTTTTTAACATTGAAACTATCATGAATTTTAAAACAAATTAAAAAACTTCCTAAATATTAACATGCTGTTTTCGCACCATTTTCTTGCTTAAAAACTAAAACAATCGATTCAGATTTACTAGGTTTTTGAAACGGTAAATTTGTGCTTCGTCTTGTTATTTGTAAGCTGAAAGCAAGTAACATTGTTTTTCGAGAAGGATGTCAACACATGAGCAGACTATCGACATGTCGAATCCCATTCGCCAGGTAAAAACACGCAAACTTCCACCTTTAACCTTCTCAAACAAAACTTTGACTGGAAACTCAACCAAAGTGACCTACGGACCAACCAAACCTGTCACTGCCATGGCCGTTCAAAATATGGTCGTACGAGGTAAGTGATAAATTAGCTAAATAAAATTCGACTTTCTGGTGTCAAATTCAAAAGCTTATTGAACCAATACTTGGAAAAACTGTATGAATGTTATTCTGATTGTATAGCTTTCGAAAAAATAATTATGATTAAGTTATTTTGTTAGATTCGTTTTCAATACGGGAGGGAAAAACGTGCAAACAATGACGAGAAGGTACTGACAAGTTCTCAACCCAACTAAGAAGAGAATGATTTTTTAAAATTATATTGAATTTTGGTCGGGAGATTGATTTATTGATATTAATAGCATATAAACCCGTCAATTGTTATTTTTTGCCCAGAGGTTAGGGAATCGCGTTCATTGTATATTTAGAATTTTGTGTTGTTGTTTCTTTTGAGTCTTTTTATTTTATTTTATTTATTCATTTTTTCTTCATTCGATCCGGTCCTATCGATTACGAATAATTTTTAAACAGATCTATTTGAACCGTAAATGGGACCCTAACTATTACAACCACTCCGGGTCAGAGTAGACCAAGGAGTTATGGCTGTGAAATGGTACTCGACTGTGAAGTAAAACCAACTTTATTCCGCTCGAAATTGACTTTGTATCACATCCTGCCCATTGTAGAGGGATTGGATTGGTTGGTTGTTTGGGTTTATAGCATATAAACCTTTGTAGGTTATTTAACGCCAAATCCATTTTTATGTAAAAATCAGTTCTATTTCAAACAATTCATTTTAGCATGAATACACAGTTTAATTGTCAAAAATATTTCTATTTCAAGCTTTTCAGTTTATTCAAACAGGTCTAATTCAGCTAATTCTGTTTAGTATAAGTATAGATTTTGTTTACACACAATGAAATGTCCAAACAGTTCTATATTAAACAATTCAGCTGAGTATGAGTAGAGTTTCAGTGTCAAAAACAGTTTCATTTCAAACAATTCAGTCTAGCATACGCACTCAGTTTAAATGTAAATTCAGTTTAATTGTCAAAATTATTTCTATTTCAAGCTATTCAGTTTAGTCAAACAGTTCTAATTCAAACAATTCAGTTTAGTATAATTATGCAGTTAGTTCTATTTAACCCATAGATAGGGGCTTATCAGGTGCTACCATTCCGGGGCCAGAGTGGACTGGGGGAGCAATGGCAATGAAGGGGTACTCCGGACTCCCCAAAGCTGCAGCATCACTAGCACCTCACTATCAGATTGTTTAGTGTCATATCCAGGACACTTATTGGGGTGGGGGTCTTACCCCTCTGCAGAGGTGCAGTCGGTATATTCTATAGCCCCAGCCGACTGGGCAATACACAGAGTTATTGTCAAAACAGTTTTATTTCAGATAATTCAGTTTAGCATAAGTACACAGTTTAGATGTCAAACTAGTTCTATTTTAAACAATTCAGTTTAGCATAAATACGCAGTTTAAATGCAAAAAACAGTACCACCGTTTAGTACTATTTAACCCATAGATAAGACCCTTATCAGGTGCTACCACTCTGGGCCAGAGTGGACCCGGGAGCAATGGCAATGAAGGGGTACTCCGCATTCCTCAAAGCTCCAGCATCACTAGAAACTCACCATCAGATTGTTTAGTGTCATACCAGGACACTTGTTAGGGTGGGGGCTTACCCCTCTTCAGAGAAACAGTCGATGTGTTCTACAGCCCCTGCCGACTAGGCAAGAGATTGGATTTATACTAGGTTTAGTTTGGTTTCTTTGTTTAATGGCATATCAACCTTTGTAGGTTATTTAATGCCAAAGCCATTCTCCAAGAAGAACAGTAATGGTACTATTTAACCCATAGCTGGGAGGATAAGGGATTCATACATTTCCTAAGTGTATTTGCCCGAAAGTGAACGTAATAGCGCGACTGGAGTACGAACTCGCTTACTACGATTCCGCAGTCCATCGCTTTACCCATTACACAAGGACACCCCCAGGGATTGGATTAATACAGATAATAAAAAAGTTGCTTTGGGTTGAGTACCACCTTGTAGCGTGAGAGGTGCACAGAGATTTGCTGGTGAGAAAATAAATATTTTGATTTAATGTATGTGATGTCCCTATATTTATAAATATATTCCAATAAGTTTTAATGCTAGGACTACTTGAAAACGAGAAATGTTTTGTGCTCACCTGTTTCAGGGAAAACTGTGTCTTCGGCGCCATGAAATACAGGAAATAACAAATGTTTTGAAATCGATTAAATATTTTATCAAATGTTGCGATAAAATTTACTTCATTTAAAAATTCAAGTTGTTCTTTTGATTCTATTTATTTGTTCAAGTGGAATTTAATTTAAAACTTAATGATTATATAATCCATGTTATCACGTAGGTAAAATTTTGTTAATGTTAATAAAATACTTTAAGATTTTACTTCTCATGATCATATTGCAAAATCTGGAAGAGGGTTTGGTCTGATTATTTTATTTAATGACATGTCAATTGTTTTTATTTAATGACATATCAATTCTCTTTTAATGGCATGACAATTGTTTTTGTTTAATGACATATCAATTGTTTTGTTTAATGGTATGACAATTGTTTTTTGTTTAATGATATATTGATTTTCTTTGCTTAATGACATATCAATTCTCTTTGTTTAATGGTATATCAATTGTTTTTGGACGGAAGTTAAAATAAGACAAAAATTACAATTGCACTTGACTGATAACTGCATTTGAACCTGGTTTATCGAAGCAACTCATTGAAATTTCCCCCCCCCCATCCTGCTTAATTAATCCTTTTCTGGACAGTTAAACTTAATATCTCGGACAACAGGAGGAAATTAAATGGAAATCTGAATTTTAATTTAATTTTCAGTTTAATTTTTTTAGTAAGTTTCAGTATTTAGTATGTACAAGGTGCAACAAAAATACCAAATGGTAATGGTAGCTCTATCTAGCTAATGTGGGTGGTATATCTGCTGTACCCAGTATAATATACACTGGTTTGATTTGGTTTGATTTCTTTGTTTAATGGCATACCAACCTTTGTGGTATATTTAATGCCAAAGCCATCCTTCGAGAAGAACAGTAATGAGGGTATAAATGAGTTTAATGAGGGGATAAATGTTCCCAAGGGTATTAGTTCGAAAGTGAACGTAATAGCGCGACTGGAGTTCGAACTCGCTTACTACGATGTCGTAGTTCAGCACGTTAGCTACTACGTCACCGGGAAATCTCCCAATATGCGCAGAAAAATGTGAAGAAATTAATTGTCAAATGCCAGGAATTAAAACAACTCTTAACTAATGAATAAGAATATCATATGTCTGATGTATATATCTACCCAACCCCTTCCTCATGAGCAGGATGCGACATAAGGTCTGTTTTTAAACTGAATACAAATGGTTTGAATACAGAGTTTTCCTTTTCCTAGACTGGTTGTCACATCAAGGTAAAAAACAAACAGTTTGTACTACTATTTACCCAGAGTTGTGGGGGAAGAACAAATGGATTCCCTACCTTTCCCAAGAGCATTAGTACGAAATGAAACACAAACAACTTTATCCAGGATTTGAACTCGGTTCGCTAATTCCATTTCGCTAAGCGTGCCTCCATCATTAGTGAATTCGATTTTTCTTGGATGCTCTTTTACTTCTGGCCTTGTGTCACAACCAAACTAAACTTTGTAAATAACCACATTTTAAAAAAATTCCTCGCAAATGAAAACAACAAAAATAGTAAAACAGCTGTGAAATTTATTGAGAGAACTGAATTGACTTTTAGCGAATTCTTAAGTGAAAAATTATATTAAATATCTGCTTTATAGGCAGTGAATGATTACATTAATGAATCAATATATCGATCAACAAGTAAATTAAACTCAGATTAGCCTCATGGCGTTCTTAGTTAAGCTTTGTGAATATCATGTCAATTGAGTGTAATTGGGTAGATTGGTGTAGTGGATAAAGTGCTGGACTGTGGTATCAAATTATGTGAGTTCGAACTCTAGCCGCGCTCTTATGTCCATTTTTGGACAAATATCATTGGAAAAGAAGTGAACCGTCTTATTCCTCAGCTATGGGTTCAATAGTATTACTTTTGTTCTTCTACAAGAATGCCTTTGACATTAAATAACCCACGAAGTTTGATATGCTATTAAACAAAGAAATCGGACATGATCATTAATTCTCTTGCGTTAATTGTGGATTTCTCTGAATAATAGTTAAGCTAAAATTTAATCAAAATCTAATTTTTAAAAAATTATTAAAATCAAATTAAAATTCAATTAAAATGATAGAATAGAAACCAAAATAAAAATGTAATAAATATTTTTTCTTGTTGCTACTCTTTTTATGCGACTGACATGAGAAATTACATTTGCTAAAGACTATTTGGTCATTTTTAAGAACTGTTTTAATTGGGTGAATCAAAAGTTTTGCTCTATTTTAGTTCATGCATGTCTGAGGCGCCTATCATATGACTCCAGCAGTTCAAGCTGTGAAAGGTACCCGCAGTGGTTGTGCAAGTTGGTGCGCTGACACGTTGTGATCTGAAAGCCACACAGATGAACGTGTAACGTCGGATAATTTGGGAACTTATACTTTACGTACGTTAACGCCGTGGAAGCAACCAAAAATATTTGTTATGCGTAAGGTGAATACGCAGTTGATCACAGCACAGTGGTTCATGAAATTTCACTCAGGTTGAAAGAATCTTGACAATCTGACATAGGTAGATAAGTCTAAAACGATGGATTCTGAGGTTTTGTTCCAAACGATCGAGGCTAATCTGGTGAGTTTCACTCGAAAAGTATCAGACAAGCTCAACTGCTGACTCAGTCATCTTCACGACATCGACAAAAGCATCCGGCGACGTCGAATTCTGACTCTCGTTACCAAAATTCTGGAAAACTTTTTACTCCTTCTAGCATTAGTAACTTTACTCCATCTTAATGTTTCCTTTTATTTTAGCATTACGGGTCGATACAATCTTCAACTGTTTGAGCAAACAGCGTGAAATCGGAAATGAAACGGATCAGAGGTGTAAAAGAATATTAATTTAATTGATTAATTCATTGACTTTAACGGCATATCAACATATCTAGGGTTATTTTATGCCTCGAAGTTAAGGAAACACTTTCATTGTTCATATTTACATTTTTGTGTCGTAGTATCTTAAGAGTTTTTTTTTTTTTGTTTTTTTTTGGCACATGGTTATGTGATATCCTTTCGAATACGTAAAGTTTTTAAACAAATCTATTTGACACAGAGATGGAATTACCACTTCGGGTCAGAGTGGACCTGGGAGTACTACCACTTCGGGTCAGAGTGGACCTGGGAGTTATAGCAATGAAAGGGTACTCTACACTCCTCATATTTCCTGAACTGGCACCTCGTCATTAGATAAATTTTAGTCTCTTATCCTGGACACCCGTTTTTTGGAGTCCGTACCGCTTTGAAGGGGGTACTGTCAGTGTATGCTAAACCCCACCGATAGAGAGAAATATTGGAGAAATGTTGCTTCGTCTTCAGATATTTTAAATAGATATTTCAAGCGACAAACTGGTGAGATTATACACGAGATGACCAGAAAAGGGAAATCTCAAGAGAGAAACCGAATCTCTTCTTACAGCGGTACAAAACAACACCATAAGGAGCAATCATGTTAAATCGAAAATCGATGATGCACAAAAGAATAGCAAGTGTAGGTTATGTAGAGAAAGAGATTAGACGATTAATCACATAGTAAACAAATGAAGCAAACTGGCACAAAAGGAGTACAATACTACGCACGATTGGGTGGGAAAGGTGATCCACTGTGAATTGTGCAAAAGATTGAATTCTGACCTTACTACAAAATGATATATGCACAAACCAGAATCCGTTCTATAAAATGAGATGCACAGAATTATCAGTAATTTTGAGATAAAAATGAATTACTAAATCCCAACCAGAAAACCAGACCAAATGATAATTAACAGAGAGAAAGAGAGAGAGAGAGAGAGAGAGAGAGAGAGAGAGAGATTGCCGTTTACTGGATTTTGCCATTCCAGCGGACCCAAGAAAATAAGCGAAAAGATAGACAAAATCTTTAGACCTTGCCTGAGAACTAAAAAAACAGTGGACTATGAGAGTAATGGTTATACCGATTGTAGTTGGTGCCCTTGGAACGGTCCCGAAAGGCTTGGAAAGGGGACTGGAAGAATTAGGAAACAGAGGAAGAATCGTGAGCATCCAGACTATAGCATTGTTGGGATCGACCAAAATACTGAGAAGAGTCCTGGAAACCTGAGGATACTTGCTGTTGCTCAGACTCCAGTGGTTGGTTGGTTGGTTTTTATGGCATATCAACCCTTCAGATTCCGATGGTTGGTTGGTTGGTTTTTATGGCACATCAACCCTTCAGACTCCAGTGGTTGATTGGTTGGGTTTTATGGCATATTAACCCTTCAGACTCCAGTGGTTGGTT
The DNA here is from genome assembly GCA_963585895.1 of Sepioteuthis lessoniana. Lineage (NCBI taxonomy): Eukaryota > Metazoa > Mollusca > Cephalopoda > Myopsida > Loliginidae > Sepioteuthis > Sepioteuthis lessoniana. The sequence goes on along the minus strand of CAUZXS010004762.1, from coordinate 913 downwards.
GGTTGGTTGATTTTTATGGCACATCAACCCTTCAGACCCCAGTGGTTGGTTGGTTGGTTGGTTGGTTGGTTTTTATGACATATCAACCCTTCAAACTCCAGTGGTATACCATACGCTAACGCTGGTATGAAAAACTTGCAAATAGTAAAATGATTAAATGGAGTAAAGCGAATCAAAAGCAATAAAGTAATAAAAGGTTTTTTGAAAAAATTTTCAGCTAATTTTTTTTTTCCAAAATTTACGCTCCGTAGATAACAAAACAAAGAAGGCACGGAAAATCGGAGAAGAAGAAGTGGTACAATTACTACAGAACTGTGTTTTGTTTAATCAGTGAGTCTTCTGTGGTTGATGTGGTTAAAGCATCGTCAAAGAAAAACAGTCACCAACACCAATAGTATGGTATGCAAGTGCAAGTCTTTTTGGAAGTTATTTTATTTCTGATTTCTTACTGTTTGCTTCAATGGTAGAAAAGTGTATCGATCCAATGTTATAATAAAAAAAAACCAGCAACAATAAAAATTATATTTCATTTAAAAATTTAAAATAACAATAGTCCTACCTCCCTAGTTCAAGAACTTTTATTTTTATTTTATTTTTATTTTTCATTTTATTTTTTTGTAAGTAAAAAAAATGAGAGGGAGAAGGAAAAGGGAAGAAATACATACCGAAGGGAACAAATAGCCGAATAACGATGTCATTGTGGCTGAAAAGCAAGAGTAAAGTGGCCTCCAGATTTTTAAAGGAAAGCTTTTGAAGTCATCAGAAGAGCTTAGCTCTTATTGGCTGTTGCAAAATTATATATAGAGCCATTTCTGAGATCATTTTTTTCCTTGTGTGGATGCGCAGGATGGGAGTTGGAGTAAGATCAATGCCAACTGGGTCATTTGGGTGAGGGGGTCTGATATTGCAAGAC
>CAUZXS010004761.1:12500-30000 GCA_963585895.1 Sepioteuthis lessoniana | reverse complement strand
TGTTTATTATATATATATATATATATATATATATATATATATATATATATATATATATATATTAAGGCATACGGATATGTTTATATTCTCATATCATCCCAGTTTTTTTATGAATTATATTATGCACCTGCACTTTAACTTCTCTTTTATACTCTGATAAATAAACTAACATCTTTTACATGAACTGAACTGTCTTCCAAAATCGACACATAATCTAAGACTAAATAAATATACTTCTCCTATGTTGTCTCTCTCTCTCTCTCTATATATATATATATATATATATATATATATATATATATATATATATATATATATATATAGACAATGAAGTTGTACATAAACTATTTAATAATAAACATCCATATATTCACACATCTCAATGTATAATTTCTTATTAGTTCACTTACACTTTCTCAAATGATGATATTTATGTCGATAGATATATTTTCTTGTGCATGTGCAAGCATATTATGAATATATTCATTTTATCTTCACTGCATTCAGACATACATACATTCATACTGAAATTGAATTACTGAAATTCAAAATTTTTATCTGTAAAAATATAAAACTGACATAGTGAAAAGTTTTGGTCTTCTTGTATGTTTTGAACATAAGGCATACCCATGTGATTACTTTTTTTGTATAATAACAGTTTTATAAATGTATATGTTTATGTGTACACACAACTATGCATATGCACAAATAAATATCCTTCTTGCATCCTTCTGAATCCTTTCTTTTCTTCAGTGCATTCATTCAAGTGTCAACTTGTACATAGCAATCACATTGCTTTATCCACATAAACAAACAAACACACACACACACACACACACACACACACACACCTATGTTCATGAAGATCAATGTTCTTTACTCTCTTGTTCATGCATAAAACAAACACCTTTTAGAAGATGAATATGTTTTCGAACATGTGTATATATGTATACTTTATCTGCACAAGGGGCATGAGTACCGAAAAGGAAATGTTAATACTCTCAAACACACGAACACAGATGTGCTTTAGTCTGAAATGCTCTGTGTTTTGGCTGCTTTATTTGCACACACGCATCATATTCAGGGGTACAACTTATTTCATCATGTAGTTTGCACTATATATAAAAATCTTTCTGTCAAAAATCATGCAAACAGAATCTTTCAAATTCGTAATTTTTAATTTAACCTAAGGCATATACGTACTCATAGAGAACATTGAATTTTACATCACTCTTTTATCAGTTTTCTATATAACAAGAATAATTTATGAAAGAGAAATGTTTTTCTTTGAATTTCTGTTGGCTTCTAAGTCTTGTTTGCATTATACTCTAAATAGTGATTTAAAGTAACAGACTTTCAGCCTTGCTGTATTTAGTTTTGTATTTTACTGTGGAATTATCATGTAAGTTTAGAGATTTTATTGATAACCATATTTTAAAAGCATTACAGATTTTACAAGATATAGAAACCAGAATTTTTTCTTTTGAATCATCATTTTTTTTTTCAAAATTGCTCTACTATCAACAGCATTGCAATGTATTTTGATTTAAAATGTTCCTTCTCTTATATGAATAAGTAATTTTTTAAAATGAAAAATTTGTTTAGGTTTAATGGCATATCAACCTTTGTAGGTTATTTAATGCCAAATCACAAATCAAACTCACTACGATTCCGTAATCGATCGCTTTAATCATTACACCATGAGGACACCCCCTAAAATTTGTTTATATAAAAAATATTGGTTGATCAATTTTAATGACATTCAACCTGTCTGAAAGTATTTTATGCCTAGAGGTTAGGAATTGTGTACATTATATGTTTATATTTTTGCGTAGTTGTTGAATATTAAATATTGAACATTTGTGAAGATTTTAAGTTGGTAAGTCCTGAAAAAAGCTTTTGGTTGGGATGCCTGATTTAATGTTAGCCAAGTGATAGTTGAAAAATAACTAGTACTGATATTGAATTTTAAATTTATGGTACCCAGCCAATACTTTGATCATTGACTATAAGTTTATGACAATGTACACATACACCTAAAATTTATATACTAATGCTTATCAGGATTAAATTGAATCTGAAGATAATTTAATTCTATGTGGTAAAATAAAGATATCAAAACTTATGAGCTAATATTAGCTTATATAAGTACAAGAGAATGGTTCAGTAGATGAACAATCTGACTAGAAGCCACAATATTTCAGTCAGTTAAAGTATCCATGAAAAGTTACTTATGTTTACACACTTCTAGATTAGTTTATATGAATATAGGAAAGTATAGATGCTTAAAGAATATAATCAATAAGTCAAATAATTAACCATTATGTTTTTAGTATTGATGTCTATACTTTAGTATATTTTTAAGAATGATTGTATGGCATGAATTTAATTTTTTGCTTTCTACAGTTCCGTCACTCTACATCTCACTATATCAAGTTACTCTGTTGACTATGATGATTAAGAAAGAGAAAATAAGTTTAAAAAGTCATTTTTTTTTCTTGTTTTTTTTTTCTTGTGCTGTCAGAGATTAAAGTTAAGTTTCTAATTTTCACCATCAAACATAATATATAAATTCTAATTAACAATTTGGTAAGGTCTATATAAAATTTTGCTTGATATTTAAGATTATTTCATACTAATAGTAAAATGACTCACAAGTAGGTAATGTCAGAATATTGTCTAAGTTAAACTGAAAATCAATTTTATTTTCATGATTAAAAAATAACAATATAAACCCTAATTTCATTCATTTAAAAGGTTGTATAGATAAATATTTCAAATATAATTATTTGAATTATTAATATTAAAAATTTATGAATTACCTACTTGTGAGTAATTTCCTTGGTAGATATGTTATGACTGATTTATATTGTTAATAAAACAATATTAGATCATTAAAATCTTACATACCTTTTAAAAACTGAATTATCATATTTTTATATTTTTGAATTAATAACATTTTTTTATTATAATTACTTTTGTACAGACATTGAGAAGCACATGTTTTTGTGCATATGATACTGCAAAAGTATTTTAATAAGTATAGCTTAAAATATATGAGTGATCTCCTCTTGCTATGTTTAGTCATGAAAGAACTGCACTTAATACATTAAATTAATTATAAAATTGTAAATTTTGGAAAAAAATATTTTCTCATATTCATTCAAAATTGAACTATAGCTTATGACCTGATAATAAAAATTATCAATCTTCAACAACAAACTACTGACTTTGGGCATTTGATTTTTTTCACCTATTCAATCTATAGGTATCACTCTATACAAAGTTCTAAAAAATAAAATGAAATAGATTAATAAAATAAATAAATAAATACCTACTTAGATCTAGATATTTGCATCTTATGCTAAATGTATAGTTCTTAATATTTTTTACTAAACATAACTGCTAATATCATTCTAAGAATTATGTTAATTTTACTTTAATTAAAGTTATTCTGTCTTTAAAACTGTTTTTTTTTTTATTTGCTCATTCTTTTAATCTCTATATACATACATTCATTCATTGCAGCTGAGAAACTAAATTTAGTCAGTGTGTGTGTGCATAGTAAACTTCTTTTGCAAATATTGGTTATGTGATGATCAAAGCTCACTAATGGTTACACAAATATACAGCATTTCATTGCTTCTATCTCTGTAACAACTTTACTCTGTAAAACTCTAGTATTAAAAACATGAATATTTTCATTTTGCTGTTTCTACAACTTTTGAATATTGAAATGTAAATGTAGTCATTTCAGAGAGCTTTATGCTATTATTTTTAGTTTCTTATGATATAACTTAATTGTAATACATTTTATATCTGTTAAGTTTCTTTTATATATTTTCTATGTATTATCTATTATTCACATTTAAATGTTTTGTTTTTTTTTTGTTCCTTTTCTGCAAGTTGGAAAACTATTTAATCAAAATGATTCTAATGTTATTCTTTGAGCAGTATTACTAATTTTATAGATTAAAAAAAAAAAATTTCAAAATCAGTGTGACCCCCTTGAATATTTTAAAAAAATATCCTTTTTTTTTTACCATTGGTTCAACTCATTCTACATGTTTTGATATTTGATTGAAGTGCTTTGAATGTTTTTTAAAATTTTTTTTTCAAATTTCTTATTGCTATTTAAAGAATTATTTTCCTAGTATTATTTTTCATTTTTTATGGATATCTTTCCAAACTCCTTTTTGGGGTCCACTACTTCATTCTTTTATTCCACCTCCATTTTTGTTTACCTTTTATTGTTATTACTTTCATAGTTATTTATTTCTATTAAATGTGATAGTGGATTTTACAGGACATCTTTACAATGATTCACTCAGTTACTTTGGTCTTATCATCTTCATTATTCTAAATGTTTTGTTTAATATGTTCACTTAATAATTAGCTGTTTTAATAAATCACAGCTCCTGCCACCACCTTATGAAAATCAGACAAAATTCATCCAGCAAAGTTCTTGATCCTTATTATCAATTTTATGTTCTAAAATGACTGACAACCATAACATACTACTCCGCAATAGATTTTTTTTATGCAACCAAATATAAAAGAATGTTTTAATCCTATAAGTGAAACCAAGCAAACATCACAATTAAAATTATAAGATCATTTTTTAGTATATGGTAACAAATAATTTGAAAGTGATTTCAGAATAACTTTAACATACCAAAACAAAAGTGAGGATAATAGTTTTAAATCATTACAAATTCTGAATGAAATATATTGTGTTTCATTAAAACTAAAACAAATTATTCACTGGTTACTCGGAGAAATTGTTTCACTATTCCTTTATTTCAGAAATAGAAGTGTGATTTTAGCAAACAACAAAATAATAACAATATCAATAATAAGGAAAATAATAAAAGATTAGATTTGTTTTCTAAATACTGTAGTAACCTTTCAACTTAACGCTAAGCCAATACAAAATTAACTGATGACTCCAATGAAAACAGTATAAGTTATCTCCCTTACATGTTACAGACAAAAATAAATATTCAAATATACAATGCATTTTATCATGGTAGATGATTCAACTTTCTTTTTGTAAAATTCAGCTTGAAGAAAACTATTCAACAAATATATATATTAAAAAAAATAATCATCTCTTTCTATGAGATATTTACAATTTGGCAAATAGAATCTTTCGATCTTCCATTCCTTGTAGAGATAATGTTTTGTTGATATAAGAACAAAGAAAAAGCAAAAACAAAATATCTCTAACAACAACAATGATAAATTCTTCTTTGAAAATGCATCAATCTTATATATTTTTCTTCATTGACTTTACACTTTAGTTAATTTTTTTTGCCTTTGAAATTCACTTTCTATTAACACTCCCATAACAAAATTCCAATCGTATATATTTACATTTACGTTTTCAAATAATTCATTTTGTGTTGATATAATTTTTCTTGAATTACTTGATTTAAAAATAATGTCTTAGTTCCTGTATTCATCATAGATGTTTTAAAATGTTATTTGTAAGACAATGCAATCTATATAAATGGGATCATAGGATTTTAATACAGTTGCTGTTTTACTAGAAATTCTGGAAATTGATCACAATGGAAAAACATTTTAGGAGCTAATTATTTTTTTTAAAGTTTGTTTGCATTAGCAAAACTGTGGGAGTGATATTTAAAAAATCATCCTACCTGTAAAGTAAGCATATAAAATGAATAACAAGGAAAAAGATTTACAGACTTATTCTTACTGCAGAGTAGCTTTAATATTTAAAATCTACTGGTTTTTTTTTTAGGTTTTTGAGTATTGAACTAAAAGCTACAGAAGATCAAAAGGATTCTTTGTTTAAGATCCTTTGAATGTTATCCAAAGATATATTTAATTTTCAACTTGCATTTGTTTGTGACTGATTTTCTAGTTTTGCTTAAAAAAAAAAAAAAAAAAGATTCAAGTGAAGTGCTTTTAGGTCTTGGAATTCTAATTTCTTAATTTTGGGGAAGCTGATGTTAGTTATGTTTCCAAGATGTATTTATTCTATACTCTGCCTTTCATTGTTAACTATTGATATTTTATTTTTCCATCCTTAGATTAATTAAAAAAGTATCTTCATTTTTTAAATTTTATATAATAATTCCAATCTATTTCATAAAGATTTAGAGCAGCTCCTAATTTTACATGAAATTTAACAAATGGCTTAAATCATAGTTGCTTTTAAAACAGCTTTTTTTTTTCTTTTTTTTTTTGGATTTGACCATATGAATTATTTCAGTCATTATGATTTCATTTCACAAATACTTTTAACAATATTCTTGTTCACACATTAATTTTAGGCTACCATGTTGGCAGGGCTTACAGAATACGCAGTATCCCTTGCAGAAGACTTCCTCAAACAAAGAGTGTCCTGTATATGAAATTGCATCTGATGGTGAAACTCCAGTTTTGGAGATCTCTGTAGTCTAGTGCACACTTGTATTGTCATTATTCTCAGAGTAACTATTACTCTGGGAGCAATGGCAATAAAATTGTACCTTTTAGGGTCCAGATTGAAGGTCAAATAGATCTGTTTAAAAATTACTCATGTTTGATAAGAATACTTGATGCCTTATAACTAAGTTATTTATTCTAAAAATATTTACTTAAACCAACATCTGTTTACTAAAGATTATTGTTGGTTACTTGAAACTGTTGAACTGTGTACAAATTATTTGTATTAGATGGAATACTTGATATCTTATAACTTTATGCAAAAAAAACAGACTACACAAAAAATGTGAATATAAATGAATGTGATTCCTTAACTTCATGACATAGATGGGTTGACATGCCATTAAAATCACTGACTCAATTTTAAGTCATTATTTGAATAATTTTTTTATCGCCTCTAATACCATTTTTTTTAAACTTATTCTAATTGTCATTGTTGTATTTGTTTCCCCCCCCGTAATCAATGCATAAATAAACATTATTGCCAATGCCAAGATATTTTTGTTTATCAATATCTCTTGGGTATCTATATTGGATTACCTGTAACACCAAATTACTTTTTTTTATTCATATTGTAATTTTTTTTTCATAATCAGCATTTTAATCGTTTTTATGGACACAAACTTAGACAAGTCAGATTAAACCAGAAGTAATATAAATGGCAATTTTAGACTAATTGGAAACATTCTGTGAAATGATGTTTAAAAGAATAAAGAAAAAAATTGATTCATGTTTTTATTTAGTTCTCATATTGTAAAGATGCATTTTCATCAAGAATGTTAGAAACAAATATTCACCCTCACAAGTTACTTTAAAAGATACTCAAAGTTTTTGTTCTTTTAAAGTTTTACATGAGATTAATGATAGCATAAATTTCTTTTTCTACCAATGATTTTCTACTAAATCAGAAAACAGAAAATGAATTCTGTAAATGATTTCTTGTAAACATTTCCATACTTATTGAACATTTAAACTGATCTGCCATTCTTTAATTTGAATGTAATCTTGTTCAGAATATGTCATTTGTTTTCTGTTAGTACAAACCAAATATCTTACAAATTATTGCATTATCGATCCACTTGTTTATTTGAACTTATTTCTAAAATAATTTAGAATATTTTAAATACTATATTCATATTTTCTACCTATTACTGAAATTTCTTTGAGCTTTTAATAAAGGTCATCATCAAAATATTTTCCTTCATGCTTATACATATCTTGTGATCATAAATCCTCTATATGTTTGCCTGTATGCATCTTATGATAATAATGGTAAGAAAAAACAGCTACATGGACACTAGATAAGCTAAAGATGCTGCACATAAAATAACATGGATATAGCTATCCTGAAGAAACATAAAGAGAGAAACTTCAAATAGTCACTCAGAACAGTCTTATAAAAAACAATTATGTAAAAGCTATAATACATAAGATGCAGCAAATAGCAAATGTAGGCTTTGTAAAAAGAGATGAGACAATCGAGCACAAAAGTCAATTCAGTAAACTGGCATAGGAATACAAGAACAGGCATAACTGGTTAGTAAAGTGATCTGCTGAGAATTATCAAACAACTAAACTTTGACCATACAAATATATGGCATATGCACAGATCAGATTCACTCCTGGAAATTGCATGAGAAAACTCTCTAGGATTTGAGTTTCAAGTGGATTGCCCAATTCTGGTCAGAATACCAGACCTAGTTTTAATTTTCAAAAAGAACTTGTGGACTAGTAGATTTATTCTGTGATTCACTGAAACAGCAAAAAGTAAAGAAAAGCTAAAAGCTTGATAAATACCTGGATCTTGTCAGAGAGCTGAAAAGTTATGGAACATGAATGTGATAGTGATACCAATCATTGTTGGAACTCTTGTAACAACCCCAAGGGACCTGGCTAAAAATCTCAGGAAAATGGAGATCCATGGAAGAATTGAAACCATCCAGACTAAAATATTGCTGAGATCAGCTAGAATACTGAGAAGTGTGCTGGAGAGCTGAGTAGATTTGCTGTCACTTGGACTTCAGTAAAGGTTACTAGTTACTACTGGTGTTAAAAACTCAAAGAGAATAGAAAATGATATATTATGTTCATTGGAAAATTTGTAAATACTATATAATAGGAAAATCTGAAAAATGATATATAAACATGAACCAAAACCAATAACAGAAGCCAGAGAAGCTATTCTCAGGAACTTTGCTATTCAAGCTGACAGAAAAATAAAAAGCAGTTGACCAGATATAGTAGTTAAGGACTATAAAAGAAATACATTCCTTCTAATTGATATTTCAGTGCCAACAGATAATAATGTATCAAAGAAAAAAATAAATACAAAGATTTGGAAACAAAAATTGGAAAAAATGTGACACCTTAAAACGACTATTGTGTCAGTAATAGTAGGAGCACTGGGTATGATCAAGAAAGGGACAGATAAACACATTAACAAGATACCTGGCAATAGCAGCATATATGAAATGTAAAAAATTGCTCTTTGTAGAACTGCTCATTTTCTAAGGAGAGTACTATCTATGTGAAAAAATAACTCCCAAAAAAGGCAGCAAAGAAGAAAAAAAATGTATATTACCTTCCCATACTCTAGGTTTTAGGTAAAGACCCAGTGATTAATTGTAAGAAACTGAAAGTAAGACTAAAAATTGAATAATAATGATTTAAATGTATTCTAAAACTATTTTATTAAATCAGAAGGATTAGATCATTTTCTCACTTTATCAGTTATTTTTGGCTACAGATAAAAACAATGATTATGACAATGATGACAACAAACAATGGTATTGCTTGATAACAGAGATACTTAAGTATGCTGAAATTAATTTATAATACAGAGAAGATTATGTTGTCCTCAAGTGCCAAAGACAAAAAGATTTCTTTTCAATATATCACATGAAGTTGATATTATTCTGTGGTACTACAATTAGTTAATATATGTGAATGGAAAAATTAAATGTATGTAAATCTTTATAACTATTAAAGTTTTGTTTTCTTTATTTGTCTGTAAACATTAATGAAAGGTAGGTATAGTTAAAGTTTACCACTTTAAGAGAGCAGTGATGAATCTTTTTTTAATTTTCTTTGTAAATAGGTAACCACCTAAGTTTGTAGTGAAGATTTATAGTTTCAGAACTTGAAGGTTACAACACACAAACAGGAATAATTACACAAAAATATATTAGAATATTTTTGGTTTTGTATTAATCTCTAATTTAGATCATGGTATACTTCTATTGACTAAAACTAATCTTACAGGAAGATACTGTATCAAAGAAAGCTTTTAGAGCTTTGGAAAAGTACATGGTGATCGTCAAAGATGAAACTTGTATACTGTAAGTGATAAGAGATGGCATGGTTTCAATAGCCAAATAATAAATATGATAATAAGTCCCAGACTGGACGAACAGCACTGACTGACAAAACTTGACTGATGGTATGGTTGAGATTTGATCTGACAGTGAGTGTCAAATAGCGATATGAATGTGAGGTGTATACAAATGCTTATATTAGGCAAATGTATTAATGATATATGTAGGCACAGATTGTTCACATATATAAGTGTAAATTTGTGTAAATGTGTACAGGTAAATGTGTATATCTACGTATGTAGAAGTTCACAAGATGAGAAAGATGTTGCAAGGCATAACAAGCTGAGCAACTGTGTAAGGTCTATGTCATCAGTTATATTGAGAAAAGCTAATAATGTATGAGCTGCCGTGATCTTGTAGCTAAAATCAAGGCATCAGGTGCAGAAGAGCAGACATGTTGCAAGGAGGCAGCAATTAAGCTAATCACCCATCAGGTGGTATCATTATGCCACTTGTATCCAATTAAGACATTTGGCTTAAACATGAAATTTTGTGAATTGCATTCTTAATTGAAATTCTTGCCATTTGTTTTTAAAGGCATTTCATTAGTTACTCACTTATCACTTTGGGGACTACTCCTGGGATCAGTTTTATGTGGATGTCTGTGTATATACATGCACATACATAATTACACATGTTACTAAAATAAATAACTGTGTGTGTGTGTGTGTGTGTGTGTGTGTGTGTGTGCGCGCACTGGCCCATCATTGGTTTAGTAGATAGTGTTTGCCAATAGCCTGGGAGACCAGGGTTCAATCCCAGGTCGAGTCATATCAAAGACTCAAAAAGAAAAAAAAGGTACTTGATGCCACCTTGCTTAGCACTCAGTATTATAAGGTACGGATCAAGGGTAAAGTGGAGCAATTCAGGGAAAGGAGTTGTACCCCCTCCTACACCTTGGTGTAGTAGCTAATGAAAAGGGACCCAAGGTCACCAACTTAACTTTATATATATATATATATATATATATATATACACACACACATCTCACATACACAGAAGTTTTGTTGTTTTACTATTCCAATTTACTTTTGAAAATTCTCACTAAGGATGACTATCCATGTTGTTAGTGCTGTGGCATTTCTGAGTTAAGTCCAAAGAATGTATTACATAAAAATATTCTTAAATATTAATTTGTAGGTCAGAACAGCAAACATTACTAAGTACCTTTGTATTGTAACAGAATCTCTCTTTCTTAATGTTACTAGGAAGGGCTGCACTTACAACTTGCACTTCTTTTGTAACCTTTTCCTCATGCTATCCCTTCCAGACTAGTACATTGCACTTTTAGTGTCCTTTCTATTTGGTGCATGCTAATATCTTGCAGGGATAATACTCTCCATCACAATCAATCTTTTGAAGTTCATTCAAATAGTAACCATTTTATACTTTTTTTTTTGATTTCTCTCATTGACTATATTAAATTTACAAATCCCAAGCTTGTCTATGGGCAGTAGTTTTCTCCTATTTTTCTGATATTTTTTTTATATCTGGTTAGCAAATACAAAATATACAGAGTAAATTCACTTGATTTAATTATTTTGAAATCTTCCAGATATAAAAGGCAAAGAAAACAAAATGCATATCAATAGATTGCTAGTGAGAAACAGAAAGAGATAAAATATTATCATTACAGAAAAAAATCATGTATACGTAAATGCATATCTATCCATATGTACATACATATATTGCAAGGAAAAGAAAATTTTCTATTTGTTTATATTCATAAAGTGAAGTTTGTATCTATATATTCATTTACAATAAATCAAGGAAAAATAACTTTTTGTATATATATTATACACAGTGATTCACTTGAAACCCCTGTAGATATTAACATTTGCATGTGTTTATATTTACATTTCTTTTACAATTAAGATAAATAAAATGAAAATATCTAAATTTTTACACATTTACTTCTCTCACTGCACCTTGAGTGATAAATGATATCATTCAAATTGGGAATATTGGCAAAATTGTTGGCTAACTTTATTAAGTATGTGTGTGTGTGCATATACACACACACACACACACACACACAATATATATATATATATATCTCAAAAAATCATTTTCTCGATGACCTTATTTTTACTCAGCTTACAGTGGCAATTTGCATGCTTAGGATCTATTGTCACAGATTCATACTATGTTTATTTCACTCAATAAATCTAATAGCTGGTGTCAAAGATGTGTTTTCTTTTTTCTATCTAGTTTTATGCTTTGCATTGAAAAAGCTACAAAATTTAATTTAATCTTGTAGGTAACAAAAATGAAATCAGATTTAAAATTTCATTCCAAGAATATATTACCAAGAACTATTTTCTAAGTCATCTTGCACTTTAGATAAAAGTAAAGTTGGCGACAGTAGTGGAGGGCGACCCAAAGGCTCCCTTTTCATTAGCTATTACATCGAAGTGTAGGAAGGGAGCTACTCCTTTCCTGGGACTGCTCCACTTTACTCTTCATCCGTACCTTATAATGCTGAGCGTTAAGCAAGATGGTATCAAGTACCATTTTTTGAGTCTTTGGTATGATTCAACCTGGGATTGAACCCCGGTCTCCCGGGCCATTGGCTGACACTTTACCCACTAGGCCAATACAAAATTGATGCCAAAAATTCATAATTGGTACTAGCACTATTTTAATATTTCAAGTTGTCCAATTTGGAGTTCCTTGTTAGGACATTTTATGATAATTTTCTCATTTCATTTTTCAAGCATCAGCTATAATTAGTGTAATTACAATCTTATTTAAGTTCATAAATTTTTTTGATACAAAATATTTTCATTAAATATAAACAGAATTTTTATTAAAATGTTTGAAAGTTAGTTACTCTTCTTTAGACTGAATGTATGTTTACTAGGTATGATGATATAAAAAAGAAATAAACATCTTTCTCAAAGCTTCTCCTCTTGGAAATGTTATATTATTGTGTAACTATTTTTAAATTACTTATATAATCTTCCTTTTAGCATTTGTACCAACTGTAACTCTTGTTTTGTATATTCAAGTCTATTGTATTTGCAGAAGTGGATGTATTATTCCCGGTGTGTATTTAACTTGAATGCTTACTATAAAATAATAAGCAACTTTACATCTTATATCTTCTAGCTTTGATAGATCCCACTTTAATTTGATTGAGTTCAATCTTTTCTTTCAACTAAATGCCAAAAATAACTGGAATTTTTTTTTATTCTTAGTAATACTCTTAATGATTGGTTTAACACTATTGGCAACTGATGATGTTTTTAATAAAATTAATGAAAAGTGACATTCAGTTCAGTAGGGAAGCAGTAATGTGTAAAAATGACACCTCATATTGTATGTGTACTGAAATTAAGTAAAATGATTATCCTGGTGACAAATTTAAGATCTGCTTATTCAGATTACTTACAAATGAATTGAGAAATGAGTTCTAAGATTATTCGCTGTAATTTACACAAAATTTCATTTTCTCTAACATTTTTTTGAAAATGATTTATTCAATCTTTAAAGTCATCAATTTTACATATATGCACAAGTACACACACACACACACACAGACAGACACACACACACACATGAGTGAGAGAGGAGGAGAAGAGATTGATCTAAACATGATTTTATTTAAGTCAAATATTCAGTCCTGAAAAAATTACAAGATTATTTCTTGTATAATTCCACTAAGGAATTATGTACTGCTAGTTTAATAGATTTGTGTAATTATTTATTTACTACTTTATAAAAAGGTTACTAATTTCATAATTTGTGTATAGAATTCAGAAGTGCAGAGAGGTTTAAATAGGACTCAATTCATCTATCATAATAGTTATGTTTTATTCTTTAAAAACAATTTGAACATTAAAGTAATGTTGATTTTTCTAATTGATAATTTTATATTGACTCACTCAAAAAAATTTCTCACCTTTCATTTATAATACTTCAGTTGCCATAACCACAAAAAATAAGATTACTCCTAATTTTTCCCTTTAATCTTTAATCAAAATATATGCTATTTATGAAAGATAAGTGTGAATAAGTTTAAAATACAAAATTGATGCCAAAAATTCATAATTGGTACTAGCACTATTTTAATATTTCAAGTTGTCACTGAACATTAAACTTGAAGCTATCCATTTCCTATCAGCTTTTCAACTTTATAACCACTGATTATAAATATCAGTATCATTAAATGCAGGCACTTGGCGCCAGTAAATTATTTATGAATTTTTCAAAACAAAACCATTTCAAGGGATTAACCACCTGGCCTTATCAACATATGTACATTTGATTCCCAATTGTAATAAATAAAGCAATATGCTATGGAGGTGACATATCTAAATCCAGCTTCAAAAGAACATTTTTGTTCATTTTCCTATTAACTCTACTCTATGAACTCTGAATTGAACTGTAAAGGATGCATATCTTTTGTAAACGATCAAAAGACAAAACCATATTTTTGTTTTTCCTTTGTAACTATTGATTTCAGCCAATATGACTCCCTTTTCTAAGCAAGAAATGAATCAGTATATATTTATCCTCTCGTAGTTGCCCATATATCAGATTTAAGTGCTGAAATCATTGGTTTTTATTGAAGCCTAAATAATAATACAAGTGTTTTATTTGTCATGTGAACAAATCAGCATGAAGTGAAACTTTTACAATTAAATATCTGTTTATATAGAGTAAAATTAGTAAATTTTATAAGCAGATTTATGTCTTTTCGCATTGAGCAAATATTTTTAATCCAGTACTTCATACTGTTTTAGAGAAATGTGTTACTATAAGCATTAGATTGTCTAAAAATAACTACTTCTTTATTTCTTGTCAAAATTAATCAAACTCAGATTATCAGAAATAATTTAATCATTAATATGCAACTTATATAAAATAATTCCCTTAAGAAGTATAAACTGATAAAGATCAATGATAAAAATATAATATAAAAATGTACAACATATTTAAAAATACATTACTGAAAGGATTCCTATGAAAATATAAAAATTCCCCATTTAAACAATACTTTAAGAAAATTTAGCATGAAATAAAAAGAACAGTTATTAGTTCATATCTATTAGGAAAATGTACTGTAAATAAAATTTTAAGAAACTGACATGATTTTGAATTAAGTTTGTTTCAGATCTCCTATGAATTCATTTCAACATGGGGGGATTTGTGCTCTAGTTTTATGTTTATATAAAAACCAGTGCCCTTTTGAAAATCTTTTATTGAATTATTTATATCCTAATAGTTTAATATCCTTTGTAAATAGGCTAGAATTAAAAGAAAATAAAAGAAATTTAGTAATTTGGGAAATATTTGTTTTATAAATACATAGATAACATTTGCATATATTTATGTGTGCGTTTGCACTAAAATGAAAAGATTGCTATGCATTAGTCTATTCTTTAAATGTTAACTTTTTATTAAGCTCTCTAATGTCCTCTGTGTATTTGAGTATTATAAGAACCTTTTTTTATTTCATCGTCTACTCTGAAAACTGGCAACTGGATGCAATCAAAGAATTGATCAGTTACTACCTGAGAGTGGGTCTGCTGGAGACAGTGCAGTCACTGAGACATTCCTATCAAATATGTGAAGGTCATGCTGGGTGTGTCCAGCATATCAGCTGTACACAAGGCATGGCCTCAAGGAAGTACTGAAAGGCACCATTTGCAATGGTTGAACATTTGGCCATATTGAATTTCAGGGAACATTGTAACAAAACTTTTTCCAACAAATGGCCACCAAAACCTTTCCAGTGGACTTCCTTTGGTAAATAACAGCCACAAGAGCACTAACAAGAGTAATTTCCCATCATTCATACAATGTTTCAAGCATGTTGATAAAGAATAAAAGTAAAGCAGTTATGTTCATTGTCATTTCATTGCTGTTTACAATGTTATTTATCAGCCCTGCTTGCTGTAGAGCAGTGGTAAATCCTCTTCTGATATGGTTATCCAACTTATCAATGATAAGTTGACCTAAATACTTGAAAAATAAATGATGTTTTTCTATAATCAACTATTAAGCATATTTTTTATCAAAGCTTTACAAGTATTTTAGATTATTATAAAACACATGAAAAAGATTGGTTATATATAGATATATATTAAACTGATCATGTATGCATATATATCAATGTTTGGATATGAACATGCATACATTAATTATTCTAATTATACAATACCAAAATGCAAGTATAAATGAAATTTGGGTCTGGCTGATAAATTCATAAATATATATAAGTTAATCAAGTGAGTTTATTTGTTTAGTATACAAACTCATAATATTAACCAGATGAAATAAATTTATTAACATCAAAACCACATGAACATGTATATATATACAAACATTGTTCTACCAAACCTGAAAATTATTCCATCAATATATATATATCTTGACAACTGAAAAAATGTTAACTCACATAAAATATTTCTTCAAGTAATTCTGACATCCCTAAATGTTTGATTCACCAAAATGTAGTTTAGAAGAATTGTCTCTTAAATGCTATAACTGTTCCATGTCCACATCAATCAGATTCTAAAATCATCATCAGCAGCAGCTGGCTTGCTAGCCAACCAGTTCTACTCAGATGAGTCAAGTCATGATTGACCTGGCCAGTAATTGTGACCATATGGCAACACAGATTTGGCACACCACCAGTCATAATTGAGGATGTGATCATCTTGACCAGAATACTGTTGAATATCATTATAATTCAATAAAAATCCTGTAATCAATGCTCCTGTACATATTCTTTTATAAGAAAAATTATGAATACTTTTCAAACAGTTCACATTGTATTATTATGACAAACAAGCTTCAAAGATTGCTATTAGAAAATTGTACTTACCTGACATGTGATGTCTGCTGTGGTCCTTGGTTTTAGTGCTGAAGGAGAACCTTTTTGTTGATTACCGAATTCATCTCCTGGATGGGATTCTCTTCTTGGTGCTGTCAGATTTACATTCTTAGATAAAGTTGGGTCCGTAGTTATGGCTCCAGGTACATCAGGCCAAGAATTTGCATGGTAAGAAGGACACATCAAATGTCTCTGTGGAGGATTCACTACATCTCCCTCTGGAGCATTTATTCGATTGCTATACCGAAGGATACATATTGACATAGAAGCTGTAATGACCACAGATAAAGTTACAGCAATCAGTGTAACAATAATCACTAAATTAAGATGTATCTTGTCACCAGTCTGTATGTGAACAGCATTTAACACTTCTGAGGTCTTATTGCTCACAGTCAATGTCAAAGACAGTGTGGTTGTTGCTGACAGAACTGGGGTACCACTATCTTTGACAACAAATTCCAGCTCATATGAGCCAGTATCATGATGGGTGACCTCACGAGTAAAAAATAACAAACCTGTATAATGATTAAGAGTAAATAATTGTTTGTCATTGCCTGCTGTTATTTCATATTTTAGAAAGGCATTTTCTCGACTATCACTGTCTGATGCCCTTAAGATTGTTATATTTTTTGTATGATGTGGAAAATAAAGTATATCCATGACAAAAGGATTAACACTGGGGAATGTAAAATATGGAGCATTATCATTTTCATCTCTAACCTCAACAATGACATTAACTGAGTTATTCAGTGATGGTATACCATTGTCTTTAACCATAACTTGGAATTTGTACATGTCTTGAAATTCATGATCTAAGGAACTAATA
>CAUZXS010004760.1:5000-18594 GCA_963585895.1 Sepioteuthis lessoniana | reverse complement strand
GGTAAAACTTCCCCAACAAGTGTCCTGAATATAACACTAAACAATCTGATGGTGAGGTTTCAGTAATGCTGGAGCTTTGGGGAATGTGGAGAACCCTTTCATTGCCATCGCTTCCTTCCTATGGGTCAAATAGAACTAAACTGTGTACTTATGCTCAACTGAATTGTTTGAAATAGAACTGTTTATTTGTATTAAAATGGATTTAGCATTAAATAACTTACAATGGTTGATATGCCATAAAACCAAACCAAACGTTGAATGTTTTCTATAACTTTTGGTTTTCATTATATATTGTCACATTGAATTAATATTTAAATGTTTACTATTCATTGATCACATTGACTTGATATATAGTTGGTATTTAGAAATCAAATGTTTGATAGATCACAGGGACGTAATATGTAAATATTTAAATATCTAATATTTAGATACTGAATATTTGATAGATAAAAGTGACTTATTTAAATATTTGATATTTAGATATATCACAGTGACTTAATATTTATATATTCAAATATTTAATATTTAGATATTGAATATTTGATAGATCAGTGGCTAAATATTGAAATATTTCAATATATAGAAATTGAATATCTAATTTATCCCTGAGAATTATTTTGAAATATTTTGTTCTAGACAAAATGATTATGTACTTTCTCTATTTTTTGGCTTAGAATATTCAAAATCCATTTAAAAAATTATTTGATTAAAAATGTTTAAAATTTCTTCAATTCTTTATTAAAAAGGATTTAATTTTAAAAAATTTTAATGTTTAAAAAAATAAAGGAATATTTAATAAAAAAAAAGTTAAAAAAATTTTTTATTTAAAAGGGTTTAATTTTTTAAAAAAATGCAAAATTCTTTATCAGGAATTTTGATTGTTTAACTTTCCTTTATAAATTATTTACTCTTAACAGTTTAAGTGAAAATCCATTGATATTTCCTTTTAAAATCTGAAAATATTACACCAAAAGGAAGAGGGTCAGGGTTCAATCCCTGATGCCTGACATTAACTAAACATCTTTAAACTTGATCTTGTATTAGATTCTTCTCTCATAGGGGAAACGCATAAATACTTTTAATCCTTTAAAATATTTTCATATCTTTGATCGGAATCAATTACACATAATAAAAACTAATTCTCTTTTGTGTCAGCATTAACATTAGATGGACATTATTGTGACTGGTTTCAATATAGTCAATTTTTTTCATGATATATTTGGAGGTGCCCGGGGTGTAATGGTTATCATCGTAGGAAATGGACACGGCGACACGAGTTCAAATCCTGGACGAGACTGATTGCATTTCACATAGCGCTAATACCCTTGGGAAAGGTATGCATCCAATTATTCTCCCTCCAGCTATGGGTAAATAGTAGGACAGACTGGGTTCTTCAGCCTTGGTAAGGCAACTAGTCTAGGAGAAGGAAAACTCTGAATTCAAACCTGTCAAACTTCGCTTAAAAATTGACCTTGTGTGATATCCTGCCCGAGTGGAGGGGTTGGTAAATAGGATATATCTGACACTAGTGGAGAATTAAGAACACTCTTATAAGTGACATGCTCCTCTGGACCCCTTCACATGGAAGAGCAAAGGTAGGACAACCAGCTAGAATTTTTCTACAGCACAGACACAGGATGTAGTCTTGAAGACCTGTCAAAAGTGATGGATGATAGAGATGAATGGCGAGTGAGTGTCAGGGAAGCCATTGAGTTTTGGTATGAATCGACCTGGGATTGAACCCTGGCCTTCTGATCCATAGGGGAACACTCTAATCATTATGCCAATGGGCTGATATATATGCATGTTTTGTTTTTTAGGTGTTTTTATAACATTGCAAAAATTGTGTAAATGTATAGTTGGATTAAACTGAGATGCTAATAACCCCCCCCTCCCCAAAATAAAACAATCTTTACACATGCAAACAACTCCTGATAATGGCCTATGAAAGGTTTGAAAGTACTCAGGACAATTTCAGTAAATTCATCTACCAATTCCAGCCTAAAACCAAAACACTTGTCAGGAAACTTGAAAGGATGCTACTAAAATTATATAGACAAAATGCGTCTTTATTATTTTATTAAACATGTTTAGATGGAGGACTGCTGCCCAATTATACACACACATATATATATATATATATATATATATATTGCATCCTAGCCCATTGGCTTAATTATATTTACCAACCCCTCCGCTCGGGCAGGATATGACACAAGGTCAATGATTTTAAGCAGAGTTTTACAGGTTTGAATTCAGTTTTCCTTCTCCTAGACTAGTTGCCTCACCAAGGCTGAAGAACCTAGTCTGCCCTGCTATTTACCCATAGCTGGAGGGAGAATAATTGGATTCATACCTTTCCCAAAGGTATTAGTGCTATGTGAAATGCAATCAGTCTCGTCCAGGATTTGAACTTGTGTCGCTGTGTCCATTCCCTACGACGATAACCATTACACCACGAGCACCTCCATTGGCTTAATGATTAAGTGTTTACCAGTGTATATATATGTGTGTATATATATATATATATATATATATATATATTGTAGGTCTAAAGAAAGAATAAAGATATATTTTAAAATAGGAAGGTCTATGAAGAGATTTGTATTTTTTTGAATTTATATATATATATATATATATATATATATATATAAGCAAATATTTTCCAGGTAACATTATTTTAAAATGAACCAGAACTCATTTGTTTTCATTTATTACTTTCCAACACTAATAATTCTGTTTAATATTAATCCTGGACACACAGTCAAATGATTTCATACATTGCTATTAAACATGAGTAATTATATTCATCAAATATTCTATTCTAATTCTGAAAACTTGCACACAGCTGTTTGGTTTCAAAGAACTAATAATAATCATCCCTAGGAAATGATTGACCAGTTTTATTTGACCTATATACAAAACCCTAACGGGTACTACCATTTTGATAGAGTTGACTTGAGAGCAATGGTAAGAATGGGTACTCCACATTCCCCAAACTCCAGAAATAAAACTTCAACATCAACTCCAGTTTAATGTCATATCATTTTTTTATTTTTCATATAAGTTTTCAAGTTTTACTCTCTGACTCTTATAATTCTATTCAGCATTATTCATTTGCTTGCACACAACTAAATGATTTTAAGTATTTCTATGTATTATTAATATTTCAATTTGATATTAATCATTTGTTTGCATGCAGCTAAATGGTTTCATCTATAGAAAATTATTAAATTATTCTATTTGATTTTTAGATTGGAGTTTAACAGGTAGTACCACTTTTGCTCAGAGTATATCTGAGAGTAATCAAGGAGTACCTACATTCCCTAAAGCTCTGCGACTGGAGCCATCACCATCAGATTGTTTTGTGTCATTGTGGAGGAGTCTTACCTCTCTGACAAGATGCAGACAGTGTATTTCATAACAGCTGCTGACTGAGCATTATTCTTTTAGAGTTGAATTTAACGATCAATACAAGGCCCGCAGGTTCTAAATCATGAATGTCATGCTGGCCCTATCACTTGCGGCTGTTGAAAGAATAGATGAAGACCATAATCAAATAATCCAGACAGTGGTAAACTGCTATTCTGGAGATGATTGAGATGACCTTGCTGGTAAGCTGAAAAATGTTTACACATCTCTTTGAATAAATAAAGAGGTGTCCTTTGAAGAAAGAAAGAAAACTGAAAAGATATAAATGAAAAGAGAAAGAAATTTGTTGTTTTTTGTTTTTTTTTTGGTGGGTGGGGAATATTTTGGGTTCCCCCTAAAATAATGTTTTTAATTCCTTTGTCAGTAGATGGTATAAAAACATATAGCTGTGTAAACCTTGAATTTTCAGAAGCCTCTAATTAAACTCGCTGTTTCTGAAAATTTTATTACCTATGTATTTATCATCATAAGATATTGTAAAAGCATATGACTGAATGTCGACCTTTTGGCATATCTTGCCCAGTCAGCTGCGGCTGTAGAATACACCGACTGCTTCTCTGCAGAGGGATAAGACCCCCCCAAACGAGTGTCCTGGATATGACACTAAACAATCTGATGGTGAGGTTCCAGCAGTGCTGGAGCTTTGGGGAATACGGAGTACCCCTTCATTACCATCGCTCCCAGGTCCACTCTGGCCCAGAGTGGTAGCACCTGATAGGGCCCTATCTATGGGTTAAATAGAACTAACAGCATACTTATGCTTAAATGAATTGAGAAAACTGAATAGCTTGAAATAGAAACGTTTTTGACAATCAAACCATACTTACACTTAAACTGCGTGCTTATGCTTAACTGAATTATTTCAAATAGAACTATTTTTTGACATTAAAACTGTATTTACACTTAACTGAATTATTACATATAACTGCTTGAATAGTTTGAAATGGAAATATTTTTGACAATTAAACTGTTTTCAGTAGAACAGATTATTTACCTAAAAATGGATTTGGCATTAAATAACCTACAAAGGTTGATATGCCATAAAACCAAACAAACCAAACCATCTTGGCGTATCTTACTACTCAAGTTATTTGCCCATCTTAAGATAGTGTTAAAGTATATAACTGAATATCTGCTTCTTGTCATATCCTACCACTCAAGAATCTAGGTATTATTTTCCCCAACACCTGACTGTTTAAAAGTACATAACTGAATGTCTGCTTGAGGCACTTCCTATCACTCCGCTTCAAGTCTCTGCCTCTAAGTGAACCGACTAGGACTTCATAGTGTCATAAGTTATGTTTCCTATCAAATAATGCTTTGAGTTAAAGTTACAACAGAAATTTTCATTACTGAGATTAAATCATACGGTATGAATATATAGTTAGAGTTTTCGTTGTTTTTTTATATATAAAAATAGATTTTTACAAAATTTTCAAATAAGTTTTTGTTTCTCTTTTTGTATTTTTTTTTTGTGGTTGATATATTTTCAAAATGAAAACCTTTTTTTTTTTTTATTATGTTTGAGCTTTTAATTTTTTATTATCTTGTCTTTATTTTTCCTATTACATTGGTAAATTGGAATTTTATGTGACTAAATTCCAGGAAATGCCATTTATTGGTGTTATATTACTCAAAAGTACCATCCTGTGTATTTTGTGTCTCCACTTTCAAATTGTTTGTTTCATAGGAAATGCCAAGAATGCTGAGGTTTTCTGTTTGTCTTTATTTTTTGACTCTCTATACACAACTAAAATCTCAGAAACTCATTTCTAAGATATGATTTTAAAAAAAAATTCTTTTTTTTTTTTTTTTTTTTTTGCTCCCTACACACATTTTTTTTCACAGAATAGTGTTAAATCTGGGTTAAAAGTTGTTCTAGTTACTTTTTTATTAATCTGCTCAGGACAGATATCAAATAAAGTATCAAACCAATGGTTTGGTTTCTTTGTTTAATGGCATATCAAACTTCATGGGTTATTTAATGCCAAATCCATCCTTGTAGAAGAACAATATTTTTACGATCTAACCCATACCTGCAGGGTGGAATAAGAGAGTTCATACCTTTTCCAAGTGAATGTGAACATAATAGCACAACTGGAGTTTGAACTTGCCTACTATGACGTTACAGTTCAACACATTTGCCACTACACCACAGGGACTTTTCTCTCACCTAACAAATGGACCGGAGATTAATGAAATATATGCATGTACATATAGATGTATTTTCAATAAACTATATACATGGTGTAACTGGGGCCTTAGAATACACCAACTACATCTGCAAAGTAGTAAGATTCCGCATCAAATGAGTGTCCTGGATATGATACTAAACAATCTGATGGTGAGGCTCCAGTAATGCTGGAGCTTTGGGGAGTGTAAAGTACCCCTTCATTGTCATTATTCCCTGGTCCACTCTGACCCAGAGTAGTAGCACCTGATAGCATCCTATCTATGGGTCAAATAGAACTAAACTGTGTACTTATGCTAAACTGAATTGTTTAAAATGGAACTGCTTTTTGACATTGAAACCGTGTACTTATGCTAAACTGAATTGTTTGAAATAGAGCTGTATAAAAATGAATTTGGCATTAATAACCTACAATGGTTCATGTGCCATAAAACCAAATCTGCTTATCGAAAATGTTATCTACAAAGTATTCGTTTTTAAAATATATATGTATGTATATATGTGTGTGTGTGTGTGTGTATATATATATATATATATATATATATATATATATTAACCTAAGATTTCTTATTTGCTTGTGGCTGAGTGGTAGAATCTTCGATTGGCATATGATTCAGCTGGGTTTCAATTCTAGCTTTGAGAATCTCCTATGTCTAGCCACACTGAAGAGTTGTGATACTACAAAACTATATATATATATATATATATATATATATGAAGGTTGATATGCCATAAAACCCAAACAACCAATGTTACCATTATAGGAAGTGAATCTGGCTATCCAAGTTCAAATCTTGAGCGAGGTTGTTTGTGTTTCTCATAATCTTAAGAAAGATATAAACCTGACTATTCTCCTTTTATCTATGGATTAATAGTAGTCTGGACTCTTTAACCTTGGTATGGCAACCAGTCTAGGAGAAGGAAAACTTGGAATTTAAACCAGATGTAAACCTGAAGAGGTATGGGCTCTACCAAGCTATTTGTGCCCCAGTCATGTTATGTAAGTAGTATGCCCATAACCAAAAAAAAAAAAAAAACAGGTTATAGGATCAGAAAATATATTTAAGTACCAATATTTCTCTTAGGCATGTACCACTGAAAATACAGTGTCCTTTTAAACAGCTTTTTTAAAAATTGCTTTTTTGTTTTTCTTGTCTTATAAGATTTAAGTTTGGTTCAGTTTCAGAATATAAAAAATTGTCCAAAATTTTTTTTCTAAGCACATTACACAATCATTAGTCATTTTCAAGATTTTTATGAGGTTGACATGACAAAATAATAAAGGATGCAGATTGCAAGGAAAAGTGGAAGACAAAAAATGTTTCCTAAATCAAATAATTATCTTAATCATTATAAATAATTATAAATAATTAATAAACAATAATAAATTATAAATAATTATCCTAATCATTATCTGATGAAGTTTGTGAAGAGCAAAACTTCATAATAAATGAATATATATTTTTTTTTTAAGTTGGCGACCATAGTCAAGGGTGACCCGAAGGCTCCTTTTTCAATAGCTACGACACTGAGGAGAAGGGGAGGGTGTTACTCCATTCCCTTGATAATATATATATATAGATAGATAGATATTCTACCAAATAGGTTTTCACATCTTATTACTCTTCCATTCTACTGGATATTTGATCAATATATCTATTCATATGTAAGTTGTGTATGGTTAAGAAATTACGATTGTAAAAAATGGAAACCACATTGCCGAAAGTAATTTTTTTTTCATATGACATTTCTTTTTTACACCATCATCAAATACTATAAATTTTTGACATGACTCCCATGTTCACTTTGACTCAAAGTGGTAATACCTGTTAGGATCCCATTTACAGGTCAAATAAAAAGATTATTTGTATTTGATAAGCGTACTTAATATCATAACTGTGTAAAAATAACACTTAACTTACCAAAAAAGTAAATATAAATGTACAATTCCCTCACCTCCAGGCATGAAATAACCCTAGACAGGTTGACATGCTGTTAAAATCAATCAATTAACCAATTATTCTGTGAAAACTAGACACTAAATGCAAAGTAGAAAACTCTTTGGGGTTTCAGAAGTGCAGCCTTGCCTAATAAGTAGAGTGTTGCCAATGGTCTGGGAGACCAGGTTTCAATCCCCAGTCAAGTCATACCAAAGACTCAAAAAAAAATGGTACTTGATGCCACCTTGCTTAGCACTCGGCATTATGAGATGAGGATCAAGGGTAAAGTGGAGCAATCCTGGGAATGGAATAGTGCCCTCCCCTACACCTCAGTATAGTAGCTATTGAAAAGGGAGCCCTCGGGTCACCCTCGACTAAAGTCGCCAACTTTACTTACTTACTGAGAGAGATCTTACCCCAGAAGGTAGTTAGCATACTGTAAGTTCTACTTACATGGTAGTTCATAGAATGAGAACCATGGGAATTTTTGCACCTAGCTAATATTTGTTATAGAGAGAGATCAATAGATGATTATTCTAGAGATAGATAGATAGATATTTATTCTAGAGAAAGATCATTAGATATTTATTCTAGAAATAAATAGATAATCATTATTGGCTTAGTGGGTAGAGTGTTCGCCAATGGTCCGGGAGACCTGGGTTCAATCCCAGGTCGCGTCATACCAAAGACTTTAAAAATGGTATTTGATACCTTTTTGCTTAACACTCAGCAATATAAGGTAGGTATCAAGGGTAAAGTGGAGCAATCCAGGGAAAGGAGTAGCGCCCTCCCCTACACCTTGGTGTAGTAGCTATTGAAAAGGGAGCCTTTGGGTTGCCCTCGACTATGGTTGCCAACTTTACTTTTTTTTACTATTATAGAGAGTGATAAATTTATTTATTATAAAGATATAAGGGTATTTATTATAGAGTAATATACTGATATTTAGGCAAGGGTTCTGGCTGGTTGTTTGTCGAGAATACAAATCTAAATAAACACTCAAGTGTAGATAGACTGATAAGAAAGAAAGTAGGTAAGAATAAATAAATCACATTAAGTATATTCTATATAATAGTTTTGCCTTTTTTTTTTTTTTTTTTTTGTCAGCAGACAAGAGTAAAGAAATATTTTTTCATTTATATATTTTAAAATTCTTATGTTTGGGCATATGTAACCATCAATAACAGCACATTATAGCAAGATTTTTATTAGAGCAATGCACTTAATCTGAATTGCAGAATAAACAAGAATCAGTGGCCCCAGCTAGCATCCAGCTGGCAGAAAAAAAGAATGGGTGGTAATTCAATACCGAACCCTTAACACCTGAAACATGACTGAAGCAAGCCAGTGTATATATACACTAATATGCCCACCCACCGGGCCAGCAACTAATCACTGTCCAGGGAATGGACTTGGCCACCTTTGAATAGTGGAATGTCTCAATGTCCATATAATCTCACTTCAACTCATAATTCGTGATTATGCATGTGAGCACTGACTCTTTGCCTTATGATAGAATTTCAACATGAATAAAATACTTCTCCAATTTTTAACTGAATGATAATCATCTCTGCAATGGTGCTGGATATTATGTTGTTTTTTTAGCCGAGCAAACTATTAATCATATTTACCAACCCCTCCGATCGGCCAGGATATGAAACAAGATCAATTTTTAAGCGGAGTTTAACAGGTTTGAATTCAGAGTTTTCCTTCTCCTAGACTAGTTGCCTCACCAAGGCTGAAGAACCTAGTCTGCCCTACTATTTACCCATAGCTGGAGGGAGAATAATTGGATTCATACCTTTCCCAAAGGTATTAGTGCTATGTGAAATACAATCAGTCTCATCCAGGATTTGAACTCGTGTCACCATGTCCATTTCCTACGACGATAACCATTACACCACGGGCACCAAGCAAACTATTAATATAATGGAAATAACTATGAAATATTATATAAAATCCGTCATTTGTTCCTAATCAAAAGCATCAATATAATCAACTGCTTTTCCAATGCAAAACTTTGTTTAACAAAATATATATACAAATTCATCTATAAACCAAGATGCATTTATTGATTTGTTCAGTTGGCTTTGCAGAGGAGTAAGACCCCCCCACCCCCAATGAGTGTCCTGGATATGACACTAAAAAATCTGATGGTGAGATTCTAGTAATCCTGGAGCTTTGGGGAATGCAGAGTACCCCTTCATTGCCATCGCTCCCAGGTCCACTTTGACCCGGAGAGGTAGCACCTGATAGCGTCCTATCTATGGGTCAAATAGAACTAAATTGCGTACTAAATGCTAAACTGAATTGTTTGAAAAAGAACAGTTTTTTTTTTACATTGAAACTGTGTACTTATTATCCTAAGCTGAACTGTTTGAAATAGAACTCTCTGAACTTTTGATAAACTGATTTGCTTGAAATAGAACTGTTTCTGACATTGAAACTGTGTATTCATCCTTAAGTGAAATGTTTGAAATGCAACTGTTTTGACATTTAACTGAACTTTTTAAACATTTAACCGTTTGTAAACAAAAACTATACTTATACTAAACTGAATTGTTTGAAATTTAATTCGGTGTTAAATTATCCAAAAAGGGATGATACACTGTAAAACAACCAACCAACCATTTATTGATAAAAAGTTGATTTCTTTTCAATCAAAAATACCAGAAATTTATTATTTCTATGGAAGATTATAAAATCAAAAATAGATATTAGGTATTATCTACAGTCAAACTTTACAGCATTTTAAAGTCTATTGTCAAAAATAAAACTCTATAAATAGACATAAGATATGAACTTTTTTCGACTAGAACGTTTTCATATTTCTAATTAAAATGTTTCAATGCTGTTGAGTTTGGGAATAAATAATACCTAATAATAGGTTCTCTAATGTTTTACTATAATAATAAAATTCTGATATCTTTGGTTTCATCATCATCATGTCGTGCCATCAGCATGGATATCCCTGACCCTCTCTCACCACCCCTCCCTATCATCCATTGCTTCCGTCAGGTCCTCAGGGCTACATCCTGTACCTACACAGAGCTGCTATATGTAGGTTTGAGCTGGTTGCCTTACCTTTGCTCGGCCATGTGAAGGGGTCCACAAGAGTACAACACTTATGAGCTCATCCCTACTTCTCCAGCAGTGTCCCGCGTGTCTGGTTCGTCTAATTTTGATTGCTTTCATGATGGGTGGTAGGTGGCTGTATAGTTGTTTTGTGGGGTGTTGCCTCCAGGACTTGTTCAATTTACCATCAAGCTTTTTCTCCATCCATTTAGTTAGCGTCCATGTAGTGCATCCATATAGCAGTATCGATATGACTGCTACTTGGAAGAAACTGTTTCCTTTTATCAGTCAGGTCTGACTTCCATATGACTGATAGCCTATTGATAGCCGCCCATGCCATAATAGCGTATTGATGTCTGTCTCGGTTGATGAGACACTGCTTCCTAGGTAGGTTAACTTGTCAACTAGTTTCAGAGGGCTACCGTTTAGTGTGAAGATGTCACCTGTTTGATTAAAGCACATATATTCCGTATTGTGTGCATTGACATGGCGGCCAATGCCTGCAGTGGCTCGTTCCAGACTATGTAGCAGGGTTTTGGCTTGGACGGGTGTATTTGCCAGAAGCACGATGTCGTCGGCATCAGCAATTGTTTTGCAAGGTACCTTCTGCTTCTTTCCTTTGTTAATTTTAAATGCCTGTACAAAAGTCTGGAAACTTATTGAAGGTACTGCATATAATGTCCACTTTTGAACTGTTACCCTTGGGAAGTATGAACATCCTTTTCAGTCAAGAATAAATAGGGGATTATTTTAGATCCTACTTTTGAATAACACATTTACTTGTAAATTCATCATCTCTTTCAATTTAATCATAAATAATTTGGCCCAGTCGGCTGGGGCTATAGAATACACTGACTACTTCTCTGCAGAGGGGTAAGACCTTCACCCTACGAGTGTCCTAGATATGACACTTAACAATCTGATGGTGAGGTTTCAGTAATGCTGAAGCTTTGGGGAATGCAGAGTACCCCTTCATTACCATTGCTCCCAGGTCCACTCTGGCCCAGAGTAGTAGCACCTGATAGGCTCCTATTTATGGGTCAAATAGAACTAAACTGTGTACTTAAGCTAAACGGAATTGCTTGAAATAGAACTGTTTTGACATTTAAACTGCATACTTATGCTAAACTGAACTGTTTGAAATGGAACTGTTTTTGTATGCTAAATAGAACTGTTTGACTAAACTGAATAAATTGGAATAAAAATGTTTTTGACAATTAAACTGTGTACTTATGCTAAACTGAATTGTTTGAAATAGAATTGTTTATTTGTATAAAAATGGATTTGGCATCAAATAACCTACAAAGGTTGATATGCTATAAAACACAAACAAACATAAATAATTTTTTTCCTGATTTGATCTGTGGTGACCTTTAGTGACCTCAGAAGTCTCACCATCTATCCCTTGTTGATCTCTCAAGTCTAGTTACCCTTATAGACTAGTTTTCAGCCCTCGGAGCCCAGCCTATAAGATTCCTAGAAGCAAACATGCAAGCAATTGCTTGACTTAATTAGTATAAATGAATCTAATGCCACAGAAGACTTTGTATAATAATAGCAGTCATGTTATTTGTTCAAAATATTTACCTGTTTATTGCATATGGATCTAATGCAGCAGGAGACTTGTATATTAATAGCATCTATGTCTACTTCTCTTGCAACAATACCAACAAAAAAATCAAGTAAAAAAAAAAAAAAAAAAAAGGAAAAGCAGTTTTTCTCCTCTCAGCTGGTATTTACTTCTTAACCCTTACTACATTTTCCTTCCCATATATAAATCATACCTGCTGGAAAACAGTGGGTAGAGGGTCGTAGACAAAGTAATCAGACACAGCAATATTTATCCAAGTTTTTTTTTTTTTTTTTTTTTACTGCAATTGCTTAATGTCTATGGCATCCTAACTGAATCTATATTGATAATTGAAAAAAGGTTTTATATCTGTATAAACAGCTAAATGGTTTGATGTACAGTTCTAAAATTTGCAATGCATTTTTATAGTAAAATCTTTTGCAATGCATTTTTATAGTAAAATCTTTTGCAATGTATTTTTATAGTAAAATCTTTTGCCATGCATTTTTATAGTAAAATCTTTTGCGATGCATTTTTATAGTAAAATCTTTTGCAATGCATTTTTATAGTAAAATCTTTTGCAATGCATTTTTATAGTAAAATCTTTTGCAATGCATTTTTATAATAAAATCTTTTGCGATGCATTTTTATAGTAAAATCTTTTGCCATGCATTTTTATAGTAAAATCTTTTGCAGTGCATTTTTATAGTAAAATCTTTGGCGATGCATTTTTATAGTAAAATCTTTTGCAATGCATTTACATTAATAAATTGAAAGAGTTTGTATGTCTGTTTTCTTTTCAGTAGGCACATTCTTTAATGTGACTCTACCAAATTTACAATGCATCTATATTAATAGATTGAAAAAGTTTACTGTTTGTCTTCTATAGATAACCAAATTATTTAATGTACAGCTATTAGAATTGCAATTAATTTTTATTCTGAAATTTTTTATGATGCATTTATATCAATAATTTAAAATAGCTTTTTTATTTTGGCCTGAGAGAAGGAAAACTTTGGAATTGCAACGAGCTGTAAAAAAAAATATGTTGATCTTTTTGTATCCTGGTGGAGAGATATATTCTTACTAAAGACAAAAACAAAAAACAAATACACCTTGAATCAAATTTTGATAAGTCGATATCATGGTGGAAAACAGTAATATGAATATTAACAAGTCCTCAAATTTTTCTGCCATTTAAATCTATAAACTTATTTTGATATATTTTTAATGACAAAGTAAAATTTGTTCTGTCCAATATTGAAAAAAATCTGGGTATTTAAAAAAAGGATTTATTTTCATGAAAAATGTTGTTTATTGAAGTTTTAAATATCATTTTCACTAGTTTACATTATCTGTTTAGTCTATTCAATTTTGTTTTATCAT